>ML274680.1:383513-435587 GCA_005239495.1 Nicotiana undulata | reverse complement strand
AGTGATAAGGGTGGACAGGTGGGATCGGGTTGCACACCGCAACAGGAGTAATAAGGGTGATAAATTTTGGGAGGAGTACTAAGGGGGGACATGTGGGAGCGGGTTGCACGCCGCAACAAGGAGCGATACGGGAGGACATTTATATTTTATTGATTTATTTTAGAATAAGAAAAATAAAGGTTTTGAAAAGCTTAAGTATTTATTTACTATTCTCCTTATATATTTTGGCAATGTTTGTATTTAAAAATTAAAGTTTGGAAATTTGGAAAATTTATCTAATAATTTGTTATTTTATGTTAAATTTGTTACAACATTTATCTATTCATTTATTTATTTGTTTAAATTTCTTTCCTGCTTTACTATTATTTATTGTTGACTATTATATTGTTAAAGCCCTGCCTTAGCCTCGTCACTACTTCGCTGAGGTTAGGCTCGGCACTTACTCAGTACATGGGGTCGGTTGTACTGATACTACACTCTGTGATCGTTTGCACAGATCCAGGTACGAGTCAGTGGTAGAGGGCTTCAGGACGACCACCCATTTATTCAGAGACACGAGGTACATCTGCCGGCGTTCGCAGATTCCAAGAGTCTTCTCCTATTTTTCTTATACTGTTTTACATTATTTAGAACAGTTACACTATTTCCTTTAGCCATTATTTGTAGTTTCTTTAGTAGTTCGTGGATTTGTGACACCAGACCCTGGGGTAGTTGTAGGGATATTTATTTAATTGGTTCGTGGTTCGTTAAATTTAATTAGTCATTATTATTATTTTGCTGTAAGGTTGTTGGGAATTACTTCAATTAAGTTCATCCTAAATTGATTTATTTATGCTTAAGTAATTAATTAAGGAAATTAGTAATCGATTTCTAACATTGGCTTGCCTAGCAAGTGTGGTGTTAGGCGCCATCACGATCATTAAGGTTGAGAATTTGTGTCGTGACAAGTTGCTATCAGAGCACTAGGTTGCTTAGGTCTCACAATTCACGAACAAGCTTAATAGGGTCTGAAGGATCGGTACGGAGACGTCGGTACTTATCTCTCAGAGGCTATTCAGTTAGGAAACAACACCATTTTATTTCTATTCTATCGTGCGATTTTTGTATCTCAAATACTGATTTGGATTCTTCTACTCTCTCGTAGATGGAGAGAACACGTGCTTTATCTTCCGCTGACCAGCATTCCGGTCCTCCAGCAGCAGCAACTCCTACTAGGGGCATAGGCATAGGCCGAGGCCGAGGCCGAGGCAGGGGCAGGACTCAGCCCATTACTCAGGCAGCAGCCCCAACCGTGGAACCTTAGATTGAGATTAATGAGGGGGTTCTAGCTCAGACTGTTCCATCGGGACCGGCTCAGGTTCCCGAGGGGTTTATTGCTACCCCAGTTCTTCAGGATGCTTTGATCCGTTTAGTGGGCCTTATGGAGAGCGTGGCCCAGACTGGCACCTTTCCCATTGCAGCAGCTGTATCTCAGGCTGGAGGAGGAGTCCCGGCTCCTACTACCCACACTCCAGTTCAGACTACTCCTCAGGTTCAGACTCCAGTGACCAATCCCACTAGGGTAATTCAGTCAGTTGCAGCAGTGTCGCCCGCTAATGGGGCAGCCATGTCATCAGATGCTTTATGGAGACTTGACAGGTTTATTAAGCTATTTCCTGTCCATTTCAGTGGTGCTACTTCAGAGGATCCACAGGAATATCTGGATAGGTGTCATGAGGTGTTGAGTAATATGGGTATTCTGAAGACCAATGGAGTCGACTTCGCAGCTTTTCAGATGACTGGTTTCGCCAAGCAATGGTGGAGGGATTATTTGTTGACTAAGCCAGCTGGATCACCTGATCTGACTTGGGATCAGTTCTCTCATCGCTTTTTGGAGAAGTTCTTACCTGTCACTGCTCGAGAGGATAAACGTCGTCACTTTGAGCGGCTCCAGCAGGGTAACATGAGTGTGACTCAGTACGAGACTCATTTTGTGGATCTGGCTTGACATGCCATTCTTATATTGCCCACAGAGAGGGAGAGAGTCAGACGGTTTATTTATGGCTTTGCTCAGCCCATCAGGTTGCAGATGGCCAAGGAAACAGGGTCCGAGATTTCTCTTCAGGATGTAGCGAATATAGCGAGAAGGGTTGAGTCAGTTCTTGGGATGAGAGGTCATGGGTCAGACAAGAGACCTCGTCATTCCGATGTTTTCAGTGGTGCCTCACCTGGAGGCGGGACTTCATTCAGCAGAGGCCATTCATCCAGGCCATTCCATTCAGCACTACAGGTTTCACACGGTACTTCAGGGGGTCGTGGTTCTTATGCACCTCTTTCTGCTCAGCCAGTCTACAGTTCTCCTTCAGCTCCCATTAGAGCACCTCCTCTGCAGAGTTATTATCGGGGTCAGCCGGCTCGTCAGGGTCAGTTCTCATATCAGGAGGGATATTTTGAGTGTGGTGAATATGGGCATGTTCGGAGAGCTTGTCCGAGGTTTCTTAATAATCAACATCAGTACCCTGGGTCTCGTGCCATAGTTCCGGTACCAGCTGCAGCACCACCTGCCCAACCAGCAAGGGGTAGGGGTCAGGTAGTCAGAGGTAGAGGCCAAAATGTTAGAGGTGGACGACAAATAGCTAGAGGTGGAGGTCTTCCCGAGGTGTTGTTCAGGGTGGTGGGGCTCAGCCCCGACTATATGCTTTTCCAGCTAGGCCTGAGGCAGAATCCTCCGACGCTGTTATTATAGGTATCATCTCAGTTTTTGATAGAGCTGCTTCCGTTTTGTTTGATGCAGGGTCTACTTATTCATATGTTTCATCCTATTTTGCCTCGTATTTGAATGTGCCCCGTGATACCTTGAGTGTTCCTGTTTATGTGTCTACACCGGTGGGGGATGCTATTGTGGTAGATCGAGTATATCGTTCGTGTGTGGTAGTGATTAAAGGCCTTGAAACTAGTGTTGATCTTTTGCTTCTAGACATGGTTGACTTTGATATCATATTGGGCATGGACTGGTTGTCGCCCTATTATTCCATTTTGGACTGTCATGCCAAGACAGTTAATTTAGCGTTACCGGGATTGCCTCGATTAGAATGGAAAGGGACTCCCAGTCGTTCTCCCAGCCGGGTCATTTCATATGCTAAGGCTCGTCGCATGGTGGAAAAGGGTATTTGGCTTATTTGGCTCATATTCGTGATTTTGATGCTGAGGTTCCTTCTATAGAGTCAGTTCCTACCGTGCGTGAATTTCCTGTAGATCTGCCGGGTATGCCGCCCGACAGGGATATTGATTTCTGTATTGATGTGGCTCCGGGCACTTAGCCCATTTCTATTCCTCCATAACGGATGGCCCCACTAGAATTGAAGGAGTTGAAAGAACAGTTGCAAGACTTACTAGATAAGGGTTTTATAAGACCTAGTGTATCGCCTTGGGGTGCACCGGTTTTGTTTGTAAAGAAGAAGGATGGGTCAATGAGAATGTGCATAGGCTACATGCAGCTGAATAAAGTTACTATCAAGAATAAATATCCGTTGCCGAGAATTGATGACCTATTTGATCAGCTTCAGGGTGCTAGAGTGTTTTCGAAAATTGATTTGAGGTCAGGCTACCATCAGCTGAAGATTAGGGCTTCCGATATCCCTAGGACACAACCTTTCGTACGAGGTATGGGCACTAAGAATTTTTGGTGATGTCTTTTGGGCTGACTAATGCTCCAGCGGCTTTCATGGACTTAATGAATCGGGTTTTCAAGCCTTATCTGGACTCTTTTGTGATCGTGTTCATTGATGACATTCTTATATACTCCCGCTGTCGGGAAGAGCATGAGCAGCATCTCCGTATATCACTCCAGACTTTGAGAGATAATCAGTTGTACGCCAAGTTTTGAAAATGTGAGTTCTGGTTAGATTCAGTAGCCTTTTTGGGTCATATCGTATCGGCTGAGGGTATTCAGGTTGATCCTAAGAAGGTAGAGGCAGTCCGGAATTGGCCTAGACCCACCACAACTACGGAGATTAGGAGTTTCTTGGGTCTGGCCGGTTACTACCGTCGTTTTGTGGAGGGGTTCTCATCCATCGCAGCCCCAATGACTAAATTGACTCAGAAAGGTGCCCCGTTTAAATGGTCAGATGAGTGCAAGGAAAGCTTTCAGAAGCTCAAGACAGCCTTGACTTCAGCGCCGGTGTTGGTGTTACCATCAGATTCGGGTTCTTTCACGGTGTATTGCGATGCTTCTCGAGTAGGCCTTGGAGCAGTGTTGATGCAAGATGGCAAGGTGATTGCGTCTTAATCCCGTCAGTTTAAAGTCCATGAAAAGAATTACCCGGTACATGATTTAGAGTTGGCGGCTATTGTACATGCTTCGAAAATTTGGAGACATTATCTTTATGGCGTGCCGTGTGAGATTTTTACTGACCATCGAAGCCTCCAGTACTTATTTAAGCAGAAAGATCTAAATTTGAGGCAGCGGAGATGGTTAGAGTTGTTAAAAGATTATGATGTCACTATATTGTATCACCTAGGGAAGGCCAATGTGGTGGCCGATGCACTGAGTAGAAAGGCGGTAAGTATGGGCAGCCTTGCGTATATTCCAGTTGGCGAGAGACCGTTGGCTTCAGACATTCAGTTGGCTAATCAGTTTGTGAGGTTGGATATTTCGCCCATCAGTGTCTTAGCTTGCACTGTCGCTCGGTCTTCTCTAATTGATCGTATCTGAGAGCGATATGATGATGACCCACATTTGGCGGTCCTTAGAGACACGGTTTGGCACGGGGGTGCCACGCACGTTACAGTTGGAGATGATGGCGTTTTGAGGATGCATGGTAGGTTGTGTGTACCTAATGTTGATGGCCTCCGTGAATTGATTCTTGAGGAGGCTCATAGCTCCAAGTATTCTATTCACCCAGGTGAAGCAAAAATGTCCAAGATTTGAAACATCATTATTGGCGGAGAAGGATGAAAAAGGACATTGTGGCTTATGTGGCTCATTGCTTAAATTGTCAGCAGGTAAAGTATGAGCATCAAAGACCTGGTGGTTTGTTTTAGCAGATAGATATTCCTGAGTGGAAGTGGGAGCGTATCACTATGGACTTCGCTGTTGGGCTTCCACGGACTCACAGGAAATTTGATGCGATTTGGGTTATTGTGGATAGCACTTCATTCCTGTGGCTAGTACCTATACTTCAGAGCGGTTGGCTGAGTTGTATATTCGGGAGATTGTTCGTCTTCATAGGGTTCCCGTGTCTATCATTTCTGATCTGGGTACTCAGTTTACTTCGCACTTTTGGAGGGTAGTTCAGCGTGAGTTGGGTACCCGAGTGGAGTTGAGTATAACATTTCACCCACAGACTGACGGGCAGTCCGAGCGTACCATTCATATATTAGAGGACATGCTCCACGCTTGTGTTATTGACTTTGGAGGTTCATGGGATCAGTTCCTTCCGTTAGCGGAGTTTGCTTATAATAACAACTATCAGTTGAGCATTTAGATGGCTCCTTACGAGGCGTTATATGGTAGACGGTACAGATCGCCAGTTGGATGGTTCGAGCCGGGGGAGGCTAGGTTACTGGGCATAGACTTAGTTCGGGAGGCCTTAGATAAGGTCAAGATTATTCAGGAAAGACTGCGTGCAACTCAATCTAGGCAAACGAGTTATGCCGATTGTAAGGTGCGTGATGTAGCCTTCATGGTTGGAGAGAGAGTATTGCTTCGTGTGTCGCCCATGAAGGGTGTTATGAGATTTGGGAAGAAGGGCAAGTTGAGCCCTAGGTATATCGGGCCGTTTGAGATTCTTGATAGGGTAGGGGATGTAGCTTATATACTTGCATTGCCTCCAGGGTTATCCTCAGTTCATCCGGTATTCCATGTGTCTATGCTCCGGAAATATAATGGTGACCCGTCCCACGTGTTAGATTTCAGCTCTGTCCAATTGGATAAGGATTTGACTTATGAGGAAGAGCCAGTAGCTATTTTAGACCGGCAGGTTCGTCAACTGAGAAATATGAGTTTTCCTTCAGTCCGAGTGCAATGGAGAGGCCAGCCTATTGAGGCAGCGACTTGGGAGTCCGAGTCGGACATGCAGAGTAGATACCCGCACTTATTCGCCACTCCAGGTAATTTTCTATGTCCGTTCGAGGACGAACGTGTGTTTTAGAGGTGGAGATTGTGATGACCCAAGGGGTCATTTTATAAAATTAGACTCCGTTCCATGCTTAAAATCCATTAAAAAGACTAAAATTAAATACCTTGATTGCGTGCGCAGTCCGGGCGTGAAACCGGAAAGCTTTTATGTGAAAAATATGAAAAATGGTGATCTTTAGAATTTAAATTTGATTATAGTTTACTTTGGTCAACATTTTGAGTAAACGGACCCGGATCTGTGTTCCGACGATCCCGGGATGTCCGCAGTAAAATATAGGACTTGGGCATATTCCCGGAAATGAATTCCGAGGTCCCAAGCCTTAGAAATCAATTTTTCAAAGAAATTGTTTTGCTGAATTTTTAATAAAATAAAGAAAAGAATTAGTGTTTGAAACCATTGGTATCGGGCCCGTATTTTGGTTCCGGAGTTCGGTACAGATTCGTTATAGTATTTAAGTACTATCTACGAAATTTGATGAGAATCGAAGTTGATTTATGATTCCCTACACATAAGGGCATATGCATTATCTGAAAACACATAAATAAAGATAGAAACAAGCAAGCAATTAAAAAAAAGAAGAAAGGGCCGAAGCCCAAGAAATAATTGATATAGGGCATCGTATAGAGTTTGGGAATGGGTAAAATTCCAATTCCTTTCAATCTCAACGAAAAAGGAATAAGAGTAGGAGAGTTGGGGCATTAAAGCTCCTGCGAACAAAAACAAAACAAAAAAAAAAATAATCTAAAAGGAACAACAAAGCTGTTGGTAGCAAGTTCACATTTATAAAGAGGAAATCAAGAACGTCTTTATAGTGTCTAGTGATCTGGTGCCGCTAGAGAGCCACTATCAGCGGAGTTTAATTCGAGTTTCAAGGTATTTTTTTTCATCCATTAACATAGGTATATCCAGATTATCATGGCTAAACAATGATATTGATAACTTGGTTATGTGGAGTTTCGATTGAATTGTATAGGATAATACCTATGAATGAGATCAGATTGTCATTATTCTAAATTGAGAAGTAATGAATATATTAGTCATTGCTACCTTAGTTGAGAGTCTCTGAGTGCTTGCAAAGCAGTACATGAAATATTGCAAAGGTATTGAGTTCCCAGGAAATTCAAAGTACCTGTATAAACAATTTATATATATTTACATACACATAAGCAAGAACCAATTTCCTTTCCAGTTAAGTTCCATTAAATTACAAAGAATAGATGAACATATTACGAGTAGTGAAAACAGAAAAAATGGATTAGATTTGACAGGATCTGGAATCGATTATATTGGTAGTTCACGAAGGTAATACCTAGATCGATTTTGTAACAATATAGGTCGTGAAGAAAGTCATACGAAGTGCTCGCAAGTGACAAGTTTGTATTTCGGCTCGATTACTATTCGAGTGTGCTAGAGGTGTATTCAAAAGGAAAAGCGGTAATTGAGTAGTGAGTGGCCTGCGAATTTGAGGTAAGTGTTTGGTCTAACTTTGACTTGAGGGAATATGACTCCCCACTTATTTGTTATGTGAAAAGCATGGGTGTGGTGTATAGGTGAGGTGACGAGTACCTATGCATCACCCAAATTGTCTGTTAAAACATGATCCCTTTCCCGTTCTCCACTTATTTGATTATTGTTTCACTTGTTATATGTTCATTATTGTTTTGATGAGTATTTGCCCTGATTAATTTGTTGTTAGATATTGTTGTGATTATTTTGGGAGAATATTAGTTGTTTGAGTTGATTTCCCTATGATATAAAAACGGTTGCGGAGTTTGGTATTATTTTTACGAAATGAATATATATATTTGATGTTCCTGTTGGTTTCATGGTTAAAATCTAGGTATGAAGTTATGAGAAAAATGCAATTTATTATTTATAATTGTTGAGACAAAAATGTTGTGAAGGCTTGGCCTGAAATATGAAATTTATGAATAAATTAATATGATATGTCTGGTGGAAGCGGGTTGCACGCCGCAACAAGGAGTGATAAGGGTGGACAGGTGGGATCGGGTTGCACGCCGCATCAGGAGTAATAAGGGTGATAAATTTTGGGAGGATTACTAAGGGGGGACAGGTGGGAGCGGGTTGCACGCCGCAACAAGGAGCGATAAGGGAGGACATTTATATTTTATTGATTTATTTTAGAATAAGAAAAATAAAGGTTTTGAAAAGCTTAAGTATTTATTTACTATTCTCCTTATATATTTTGGCAATATTTGTATTTAAAAATTAAAGTTTGGAAATTTGGAAAATTTATCTAATAATTTGTTATTTTATGTTAAATTTGTTACAACATTTATCTATTCATTTATTTATTTGTTTAAATTTCTTTCCTGCTTTACTATTATTTATTGTTGACTATTATATTGTTAAAGCCCTGCCTTAGCCTCGTCACTACTTCGCTGAGGTTAGGCTCGGCACTTACTCAGTACATGGGGTCGGTTGTACTCCCGCAGGCGGGATTATCTCCCGCGGAGTGTCCTGAGGTTGTGTGATCCTTATGTGGTTTTGTAGCAAGTTCTCTTTTTCCAGTAAATGATATATGCTGCAATATGAGTTTTGGTCATTTGTGGAACTAAGATAGGCTATTACAATGGTAAATACGGGACTTGAAAATGATTTGAGATATTAGGTGGTTTGTTTATATGAGTTTTTGTGTGTTTTGACCTATGGCTTTGAGCTAAGTGGGGGAGTCTGCTATTGATAAGTTGAATGTGCGACTATGCGACGTATTGGTGTCAGTTCGAGGTATACTGGTAAATCAATTGTGACCTGCAGAGGTGGAGTTTGAGAATGACTCTAGTAATGGAAATTTTGGATACAAGTGGTAATGTACTCTATGGGTAGATGGGGTTTATTGAATGATGGAGTGGTAATTGTAAATGGTGTAGTGTGTGTGGAGTAGGAAACTACTTGGTTGCTTCGAAGTGTGGACTACTTCCTAGTAGGTTGGTGTACAAATGGGTCTAGGTCGTTTGATTAGTTTAATCAGTTAATTGAGATTTGCATAGAGTGGATGACTCTCGAGAATGGTTCTGATTGATTCAGGGCTATATGTGACAATTGGGAATCTTCAAGGTATATACTTGGCTATAACTGAGACTTACGTTGGGGGGAGTGCCAAGACTTGTGGAATTTCTACGTTATCATGGATTCTACATATCAGTATCAGAAAAAAATGAAGGTAATGGCTTTAGATTCGCAGGAAGTCTCTTCAGGGTAAGTATTTTGAATGTGGTACTTTTGGGGGATATTTGAGAGAGTATTCAGCGGCTTATGAGCCTTAGACGGTATGGTGTTTTGCTTGGGCCTCATGTGGTGAGTCTGGGTTGAGAATTGCAGTATTATGTCAAGGAGAGGTATCAAATCGGAGGTAATTCAGAAGGAACTTGGATTAATAGGACAACTTGGTTGAGTTAGAAGGATTCAATCATGTCGGTTTGGTGTCGTACAAATGGGATTCAGAGAGTTCTTGATGGTTTCTACTACGGTTAGGGATGTGTATTTTTTACTGGCGTGAGGAGCATGTGATGTATAGAGATTCTGCTTCTAGATGGGATCAAATGTAAAGTTCATGGCTAGTTGGGTACGTAGTTGCTTTTGGTTCGGAAGGGATTATGAAGTTCTCAATTTACCATAGGATGGCATGGTGTATGCGGTATGTTATATAAAGACTGAGACTGCATGTGTGGGGTCTCGGTTCAGTTTTGGAAGGAAGGTCATAAATTCTTAGGCAGCGTGGGAATTTTTAGACGACTAGGTAAATGGTATCACTAATTGGTGCGGCTTGAAGAGGGTATACATTTCAGAAAGGGCAATGTGTTTGAGTTAAGGGTGCTTCATTGGCATTGTGGCGCTCTCTTGTTGGATAGACTACTGATATTCAAATTTGATTGGTGGCACAGAAGAATTATAGGGGTATCCCTCGTGGAATGATTGAGTATTAGAGACGTGTTATATATTCAAGCGGTGGAGTTGGGATCATCTATGGTGACTCGTGCGCCTTATGGACTTCGAGACTAACAGTTCTCATAAATAGGTTATTTTGTGGTTGTGGACTGTGAAGATGCGAGCAGAGCTAGTCAGATGTTAGTATATGCCATGATTCAGTCATTGGGAACTTTCGAAGAGTTAATTATCTGTTGCGGGTGACCAGAGTATATTTAGGGATCATTGGTAGGCTCAGTATGGGTGTGTGTTCTACACCGGGTCGGAAGTGGTGACTCCGAATTGCTATTGTTGAGGGATGTACCATTCGACTGTCATTGAGTTTATTTGTGTTCTGGACTGATCTAGGAGTTACTCTTCGGTGTTGCGAGGAGCTATGGTTGTTGGTTATATGCAAATCTGGTGCGGATCTATTTGGGCTTTATAGCGGGATTTGTGTAAGGTAAGTAATTGGGTATTGCAGGATTGAGACGTATTGGTTATGTTCTTTCGAGTTCGTGTGGCATGGTATCATCCGATTTCCTCGTGGTTATGGCAATGCACTTTGAGTACTTGATATCTAATTGCTCACGGTCATTGCTTTTGGGGCAAGGTGGCTTGAAATATTTCATGTGAACTAGCGTTTGGATGGGATCACGCATTGTAGCAGAGTTATGTAGAGGAATGACCCTTAGTGTTAGATTCGTGTGTTTTGGTTTTCGATGTGTGTCAGGCACTTAGTGTGGTGTTGTGATGGTACTTGTTAAGCTGGCGGAGATAGTCCTATCGTGTGAATCTTTTCTATGATTTGAGTACGTTGGGATGTTGCTGTTGGGTGCACGATTTGCTCAGGTTATGGCTTTGGATTGTATTGATGTGTCGTGTCATCGGAGTGGTCGCGTTGGATGAGAAGAGGTCATTGAACCTAGAATGAATACTGTCGGAATTGACTACAACATAGTTGGAAGGATAATATCGGAAGTTGGATTAGAAATCTGCTATAGTTCCTGTCGGAGAAGGGGGAGCTTAATGTCTAGCTGATCGGACGAATGGTTACATGTTTCTATGTGTTTCTTTCATCATTGGCAGTATATGAATGTGTTAGAATGAGACTTTGCTTGATAAGAGGTTGTTTACTGATATTGGGTGGTTTGATCAGCTAATGTGATTAGGAGTTTTCTCTATGAGTGTTTGAGTCATGCGGTATATCATGTGATAACATCTTGGGTTACGAATATTGATTGATACAGCATGTTCAGACTTATTCAGTTTATCGATGTGGAATTTTGATCATATAAATTATTTCAGAAGTGGATATTTGGTTCTAAGGTTTATGGGTTAGGTTGGATTGCGAATTTAATCTATGTTGTACTATTGGACCTATATGGGATAGGGTGACATGGGATCACCCCTGGGTATGTGCATGGTAGGTTTCACGACAATTTTGATGG
Organism: Nicotiana undulata; assembly: GCA_005239495.1. NCBI lineage: Eukaryota > Viridiplantae > Streptophyta > Magnoliopsida > Solanales > Solanaceae > Nicotiana > Nicotiana undulata. The sequence goes on along the minus strand of ML274680.1, from coordinate 424,090 downwards.
TTTTTAGAATAACTCTGGCACGTTCGAGGACGAACATATGTTTAAGTGGGGGAGAATTTAACAACTCGATCAGTCGTTCTGAGAGTTTAGACCCGTTTCTGCTTCATTTTTGTGTTTTGTAGCTCATGTGTGTTGTGTTAGGTTGATTGGTCCGGGTTCGGAGTGGTTGTGGAGAGAAATGAGACACTTTGTCTCTTAACTTGGTTAAAAATAGTTGGAAAAGTCAACCGGAAGTTGACTTATAGGTATATGATCTCGGAATGTGGTTTTTATGGTTCAGATAGCTTCTTTAGGTGATTTGGGATCTAGGAGGGTGTTCAGAATGTTATTCGGAGGTCAGTGGTAGAATTAGGCTTGAATTGGTGAAATTGGATTTTTGGTGATTTCCGATTGGCAATGGAAAATTAGCTATCGGGGCCGGAATGGAATTTCGGAGTTGGAACATGTTTGTAGTGTCATTTTGGATGTGTCTGCAGATTTTCAGGTCATTCGGAGGTGATTTGGTAGGTTTCGACATTGTTTGTGGAATTTGGAAGTTTCTAAGTTCTTGGGCTTGAATCCAAGGTTGATTTGGTGTTTTGGGGTTGTTTTGAGTGGTTCGAAGGCTCGAATAAGTTTGAATGAGATTATGGGATGTGTTGGCAGGTTTGGCTGAGGTCCCGAAGGCCTCGGGTGTGTTTCGGGTGGTTAACGTACTAATTCTTGCACTTATAAGTTGGCAGATTTTTGCTGGTGTTTTCTTCCAGCTTTCCTTCTACGCGATCGCGTAAGCTTAGCTAGGGTGGAGGAAATATTTTTCTATGCGATCGCAGTAAATGGGCCGTGATCGCGATCGCGTGGGAGGTAATGCTTCGCGAACGCTTGGCCAGTGTCGCGTTCGCGTAGGGTATTCGAGTTGATGTAGAGTGAAGGCATTTCTCTACGCGATCGCGTGAGGTAGGTTGCGATCGCGTAGTGTCGTGTGGCTGTTAACTGCGAACGCGTGTGATGTTCCTGGATCGCGTAAGGTAAAATGTGGGGCATACCTTTTTGTGGTTCGCGATCGCGTGGCATGTGTCGCGATTGCGATGAAGTAAAAACTTGGGCAGGAAGTTTAAGTTAAAAAACAAGGGTTTTGGTCCATAACTTCAAAATTCAATAGAGAGCTCGAGAGAAGGCGATTTTGAAGAAGGAGTGATTGGGGTAAGTGTTCTTCACTCATATTTGGTTTAATTCCATGATTAAGTCATGAATTTTATCATTTAATTTGGGAAATTGGGGTGAAAGTTGGGGGAAAATGGAAGAAAACTTGAGAAAATTCTTTTGGAGATTTGAATGGCCATTTCATGTCGGATTTCGATGAATTGATACAGGTTGACTCGTGAGCGAATGAGGATTTCAATTTTGTGATTTTTATCGAATTCCGAGACGTGGTTCCGGGGTCGAGTTTGGCCAATTTCGGGAATTTTGATGTAAATTGATTATTTTCATATGGGTTTTATTCCTTCCTCATATATTGATGTAATGGTATTGATTTTGGTTAGATTCAAGGTGATTGGAGGCCGAGTCTAGAGGCAAAAGCATTGAAGACTAGGATTTTGCCCGGTTTGAGGTAAGTAATGCTTCTGAACTTGGTTCTGAGGGTTCGAAACTCTGAACTACGTGTTATGTGATTAGAATTTGGTGACGCACATGCCAAGTGACGGGTGTACGGGCGTGAACCGTGAGACTTGTGACCTGGTTCATTCCATCGCACTGTTTAGTAGTTCTTTATTAATTGATATTTGTGCTTTTATCAATGTGATTAATGTAAACATGGTAGAATTATGCTAAATGTTATTTTAAGGCTTCACACCGATATTGTTGAGACCTGAGTGGTCATTTATTGCTGTCATCTCATGTATTTCATTTATATTATATACTTAGTACTGTTATAGCATATCATATTATGTCTCAGTCTTGGTAATTGTTGATTTTGCATATTATATCGTTTATTCGGGCTAGTTCATGCATTGTGAGCCCAAGTGAGCTAGACTGTAGAGTGATGACTGAGTGAGGCCGAGATTCTGATATTGAGTGACAGATATGTGATCGGACTGCTCGTCGCAACATGTTATATTGATTATGCCTGGGCTGTAGGAGCCCCTCCGGAGTTTGTAACACCCCTCTAGTGAGCGCAATGACATTTTGAGGGATGTATCTTCCCTGGACATGGATCTTGTCCGAAGTGTTTATGTTTGGAGATGGATCTTCTCTATGAGGTTGGATTAGCATGTCTCCTCGGTATTGAGCGAGTGATGTCAGTGATGTGTATACGTATTCGGGGATGGATCTTCCCTGGGACGTTGAGCCATATACAATACCAAGTGGTTGTGAGGTGTGTCATTATCTGGAGATGGATCTTCTCCATAGGGCTGGATCGGCCTTCCTCAGTACTGAGTGACTTCTGTTTGATGTATATATATTCTGGGATGGATCTTCCCTGGGCCATACAAGCCATATACAGTACTGAGTGGACGAGTATTTGAGAGTGGGAGCACATTGTGCATTTCATACTGTTGATGCATTGGCATATATAATACACTAAGTTATATATGTTAAACTTTTTAGAACTATACTTGTCTTACTTCCTTGAACTGTCTAAATAACTGAAAGCATGCCTAAATTTCTATATATTGGTTATGTTATAAATGTGGAGGTTTATCCGTCATTACCTCTCCGCCCACAGTTTGGGCTTGTTACTTACTGAGTTGGTGTACTCACGTTACCCCGTGCACCTTGTGTGCAGATTCAGGTATCTCAGGTCACGAAAGTGCCAACTGATCTTTGCTGTTGTTCAACTTCGGAGAGAGCGAGGTAGCTTCTTGGCGATCGCAGACCCGCCTTTGTCCTTCCCTATCTTCCTTGTGTATCTTGTTAGTTATTCTCAGACAATTATTTGTCTTGATGCATTTGGCACAGTTGTAGTATGGCTCATGACTTAGTGACACCAGATTTTGGAATTTCTCTTATTTTGCAGTATTTTGAAGTTGATTTTATCTTTTATGTCAGTCTCTCTGATGGAAAAAGGTCAATGTTTAAATATTTTAATGATAGAAAACGAGTTGGTTAAGAGTGTATGCTTGCCTTATTCCACGATAGACGCCATCACGACCGGGTTAGTTTTTGGGTTGTGACAGAACTGCTAACAACTAGAAATCAAATCACTAAAGCGTTTGTACTATTTTAGGCTAAGCATGTAATTAATTCATCATTCTAGGGACAAAACCTATTAAACATGACTTCATTACTGCATCAAACTCAGGTTCAAGCTAAACAAACAAAGTCATGGAGAAAATCAAACACATGTTAAAACAGTGATTCACGCTTTATTACAAACCAACATAACTCAATATGTTGACAAATCAAAGACTTGAATTCGTGATTCAGTTCCTAATTGCAGAAAACAACTTAGAAAATGCCAAATACGGCCAGAGAACAAAGGTTAGCAGACTGAGCAATAAAAGATCCAGCAGAAATCCACATCCTCTTTTCGCCGAACAATTTTAAAAACTCATAAATCTAGGAAAAACCAAAAATCTACAACTTAGATAACTTGTAGAAATTGCTTTGTAGTTTAACCCTTTTTGTTTCTACCAGTTTTTTGTAATTTTCTGTTTTTCAATATGAGGTTCAGATATTTCGATTTAGATTTTTTTTTTCTGTTTTCATGAAGGTAAAGGAATTTTCAGGGAGGTCTCTGGGTGTGATGAGAGGATGGTGTATGTGCGTGTGTGCACAATGAGAGAGAGTGAGATCCGTGAGATGAGAGAGTGAAGAAGAAGAAAGAGGCCACTAGGGTTGTTTTCCAAAAGGAAGGGGGGGGGGGGGGGGGGGTGGGGGAAANGGGGGGGGGGGGGGGGGGAGGAGTGGGGCAATTCCGTCTTTGGGAGAATGGGAATAGATGGGCATTTTAGTAGATGATGGGAAGGGAACAACGTCGTTTTCTCATGCAACGATGTATTTTGAGGGGCTGATCTAGGCGGGTCGGGTGCTAAGGGAATGGGCTGGTGCATTGCTGATGTAACGGTCCGACCACTCATTTTGAGCTCTAGCGCATTGTGCGGTGATTTAAGGACTTTCTTAGCTTCACTTCAGGTATTATGACTTGTATGTGTGGTTGGAACTGAATTTCGGGAAGTTCAGATTTGATTTGGAAAGAAAATTTATATTTCGGAAGCTTTAAGTTGGAAGAGTTGACTAAGGTTTGATTTTTGAGTAAACGATCTCGGAATTGGGATTCGAAAGTTCTAATAGGTTTATATGATGATTTTGGACTTAGGTGTATGTTCAAATTGGGTTTTGGGTGACCCGGGAGCATTTTAGTGCTTATTATAGAAGTTAGCATTTTGGAAGAATTTCATAAGTTTGGGTTGAAGTTTATTTTAATGTTATCGATGTCTGTTTGGGAATCCTAGAGTGGGAATAGCTCCGTATGATGGTTCTGGTCTTAGGAGCGCATTCAAATGTGGATTTGGAGGCCTGTAAGTCATTTCGGGGTCATTAGACAAAAGTTGGAAATTTGAAGGTTCTTAGGATGTTTGACCGGGAGTGGATTTTTTGATATCGGTTCGTATTCTGATTCTGGAGTAGGTCCGTAATGTCAAATGTGACTTGTGTGCAAAATTAGAGGTCAATCGGACGTGATTGGATAGGTTTTGACATCGAATGTAGAAGTTTGAAGTTCTAAAGTTCATTAAGCTTGAATTGGGGTGTGGTTCATTGTTTTGATGTTGTTTGGTGTGATTTGAGGTCTCGACTAAGTTCGTATGATGTTTTAGAACTTGTTGGTATATTTGGTTGGGGTCCTGAGGGACCTCAGGTGTGTTTCAGGTATGTTTTGAGTGTTATCAGATCATTTTGGTCTACTTTAGATGTTGTTTTTCTGATGACTGGTGTTGTTCTTCGCGTTCGCGAGGAGCCTCTCGCGTTCACGAAGAAGGATTTTGCTGCTGGGACTCTGTTCTTCGTGTTCGCGAAGAGATTCTCGCGTTTGCGAAGAAGGAAATCCTGTTGTCAGTCGTCAATATTTGGAAGCTTATATCTCACAATCTATAAGAAATTTGGGGATGATCCAAAAATGAAAGTTGCAGCCTATTGTGTCTAGATTTCAGAAAATCAAATTATTTGGCATTCGAAGTTGTGTATTATAAGATATGGTTGGTACACTACAGGCTGTCTGAAAAGATGTTTGGAAATCACGAAGAAGAATTTTGTGTTGCCCAGGGCTGACATTGGAAGATTATATCTCAACATCTATAAGGAATTGGGAGATGACCAAAACATAAAAGTTGTAGATCTTGGTGTTCCGTTTTCATAAAGTTAAACCATTTATCGTTTGGAGTTCTGTACAAATAGTTGTTGCGTCCCCTTTTTTCTCTCCTTTCGGATTAGTCAAGGTTTTTGACATTATTGGGACAACTCGTTTCCTTTTGGGAAAAGGGATATAAGGAGTTTTAAGAGTCGCTACCTAACGAATTAAGGTGCGTTAGGGCACCTAATATAGGTCATTTATAACACTAATTGTACAACCAGAGATTGGGTAAGGGATTGAAGTTGCTTCAAGGGGAAGGTGTTAGGCATCCCTCGAAGACCACAACTGTGGGTCCCGACCAAACTTACTTTGTGAAATAATCAAAGGAGAATAAGCAGTCTAAGCACACATATGTAAACAAATAAAGGTTTTAATAGATTAGAAGTCTAAACACACATATGTAAATGGGTGAAAGGGTTCATAAGTTATTTATCCTATAGGATCATATCCATGCAATGCCCGGTAATCACTCCTCAATGAGGGGCTACACATTGCATTAGCACACAAGTCATCATATCCTTTTCTACCCATTATCCCACCCCTTAATGGTTGTTAAGAGAGTTTTATTTAACGAACTCTAAGCGTGCTGTTACTCGTCCCTTCCTTGTGGTTCCGGAAGAGTTTATGACCTCTAAGTCTGGACAGTTCTAGACAACCCCTAAGGTATTTAAAAAGGGAAAAATCTAGGCGACATACAGATAGGAGGTAGGACCAGCACATAAGTGAAAGAAGCAGTTAGAAAGCTCATGTTTACCTCCACATGTAACACAAATACACAACACGTCTCAAACACAGATTCAGATAATTTTTAGGAAAAAGAATCCTAGGACAGGATGTCTAGGTGAATATTAACATACAGAATATGCAACACTGTTTTACAAACTCAATGGCAGGGTCCTAATCAGTTTGCCTACTAATTTTAAGTCCTTTGAAACTTAAGCAACTTAACACAATCAAAATGCAGTTTCCAGTTTGTATAGAGATTAATTACCCAAGGCTTGCCTAGGCGTGGGACTGTATACAATCGTAATTGCAAGAATTGTTAAATAGTTCAAAAGTTGTTTAACCTACAAACATGTTGTTCTAGGTTACACAGACCTTTAAAAAGGGTAATTTGTACCAGTTGTACTCAGAAAACATACACCTATATGTGAGACTGCTTTTATGCCTTTTCATGGGTCAGTTACTTATTTTAATTAAACTAGGCGTATTCAAACGAATGCAAATAGAATTCCTAGAACATGGTATCTATGTGCATACATGGATGACAGTTTTTGTTATAGTTATTTATTAACCTAATAGTAGGATTTCTAAGTGAAAGTACTTATGCAAGATTAAAGCATGGAATAGTAATATAAAGTATGCTGAAGCAATAAACGTGGAGTCCAAAGAACAGGATATCTACTGCAAGTGTAGCATGATTTCTACCCAGTGTTATCAACAAGATCATACATCTACCCTCCCATTTTAACTAGCCACCCCAATATCTGTTTACAAATAACTATTACAGACCAATGATCGAATAAATTACATAAGTGAAAAGTAAATTAACTATAGGGATCCTGAAGTAGGCTCAAAGCGAACCTAGTAAGTCTAGGCCTTCAATGATCTCAAATGCCAAGGATTTCAAAGCCAATTTCATGTCCAGGTGTGAGTTCCCTAAGGAGCTCAAGGATCCGGGGCAGTGCTCACACCTAGACAATTCATAATAGGGATTGAGAAAGTGCAGTGTGGAAGGTCCAGCCTCAGTGTGCCAGAGTTCAAAGGGATCTCAAAAGGATCCCAAGGCAGTACACACACTGGAGGGACAGAACCTAGGGACTTAGGAGTAAAGTGATAGTGCTTGACATAGTTTTGAAAAGGTTTTGACAAGAAAGCAGTACTGAAATGATTCGCTAAGCAAAGGAGTTTTCTGAAAATAAAGACTGATTTAATGAAAATAGTTGGACAATAGTGTGAAAATACTCTTGAAAATCAACAAAATAACCTAGTTGGTTATAGAACAAACAAGTCCAGCATCCTTAACAATAGAATTCACATAAGGGTAGTGGGAATTGGGGACATACAGAACACCTATAGTGAAGCATATAGCAACAGGAGCACATGGGCCTTTTCAAGAGTTTTTATAAGATGAAGGAGTTAGTCATACAACTAGTAGTAGAGATATAGAGCAGGGATCACAGAAACAACCAAGTGAAAACATATTGCACTGGACAAAATAAGCATAGAACCAGAGACATTGGACAACTTAGTAAAGCAGATTAAACCAGAATGTAAGTAAACAGATTAGGCAAACAATCAAACCTACTGACATACATAGAACAAATCAGGTTGAGGCATGTTAGGTAAAGCAATAAACAGATCCTTAGACATACTAATCACAATTTAAACAAGACATAATTCATACATGCTAGGTGAAACAACAATTAGGCAGAGTGGTTTAGACATACAAGTTGCACATTGAACAACAAGATGTTAAGCAAGAACAAGACTGGAAATCAATGAACTAGAGCAGTAACAGAACACATAGAGTTTAGACTTTGAAATTGAATTAGGACATACCAGCTAGGAAGAAAAACACAAACTACAGAGCTGATGTGGTGCAATAACTAGCCTTGTCTTACAGCCGGCTAATTCAGTGAAAGTAGCAAGTGACAAGAAAGAGCAGCGATGCTTTTAGTGTAAGAGAGAGTTTTTGAACTAGTGTTCGTGTGTCTAGAAGTGAGAATAGATGAGAGTATATATAGTAGTTGAGAGCTAGACAAAATAAGGTAAAAAATTAATTGTTCAGTAATTAGGGAAAATTATAGAATCAATCATGCATAAAATCAGTAAAGTCTTCCCATAATTAAGGGGTAACCAGTTAACGGTAAAGAGCATGGCAGATAATCAAGGAAAGAAATCAAATAACTTAGGTACGGAGTAGGTAAATAGGGGTAAATAAACAAGAGCTTTAATTAAGGAAACAAGTAGTAAGAATCAGCAAATATCACAGTTAGTCAGAAATAAGGCAAGAAATAATTAAAATTTATGAAAATAAAGAAATAAGCGGAAATCGGCATATAGGTATTACCATAGCAAATCAGCGAATCAAGGACTCAAAATAATACCGATTTTAAGGAAAATAATATAGGGTTTTCATGAATAACAGACAAGCTAAGTATAAACACATAGAATCAGTCAGGAGCTGAATTAGGAACCCTAATAGAAGCACATTAGGGAAAAATCATAAGAAATTCAAATTCAGCGAAGGAGATATCATATGAATCAAAGTACAAAACTAAATCATGTAGCAAATAACACGGATTTACTCAAAATCCAAACAAAGTGTCAAAAATTGGGGGTTTTAGCACATGCTAGTTAGAGTTACGGAAGAACTCAACAAAATCAGTCGAAACACATAAGAATTAGAGGATTAAACACTTAAATTCAGAAACCATTTTGAAGGAAAGATTTCCATGAAACCCTAGTTTAGGAAAATGAAAAGCCACTTCGAAAAATCAGAAGAATCTTCATAAGACAAGTAAAAATAAGTTGGAACCAGCTCAGATCTGTACAGATATGAGAAGTTCAAGAGATGAAATTAGGGGTTTTAAAAAAATAACATAGAGGTGAAGATATAGGCTTAGAAACCTATAGGTTTAAAGAAAAATAGGAAGATCTTACTCAAACTTGAGCCATAACGACTTGAAACATGCAAGACAGAACCAAAGTTATAAGTGGACTGGCCCTGGTCCCTTGAGGACCTTAGAGACAACAATACCCGGCGTAAGAGAGACCCTCTGAGGTCTGAGGGTGGTGAGAAACCACCATGGTCACAGGAAGATGAGTGGCGGCGAGGGAGAGTTAGGGTTAGATTTTGAGAGCATTTGGGGAGAAGGGAGATGAGTGACGGCGGAGTGAGGAGAGAAAATGAGGGGTTTGGGAGGTGGTGGTTTAGGTTAATCAAGGAAATGGAGGATCTAGGCCGTTGATAAAAAATGATCAACGACCAGGATTCAACAAGATTGGGTCGGGTTAGGTAGGGGTTTGGGCCTGAGTTATATTGGGCTGGTTTATAAGGATTTGGGCTGAATTCATTTAGCCCTTAATTAAAATAAAAATGGCTATTTGTTACATACCACAACTAAATTAACTAAAATAATTACTAATTATAAAAAAATAATTTCATGCATAGAAATGTTTAAAAATGGTTATTTAGTATTTAAAAATATAAAAAACTAATTTCTGGTAAAAATAACACAAAAATTATATGCAAGGGTTATAACTGCAAAGTTATTGGAATTATAGCCACAAGGTGCCAATTTGACTATTTATAGAATAATTCGGACTTAATAAGACCATAAATAGTAATATTAAATCGATAAATGTTTAGAAATCATTTGTGATGCAATTTGTAATTATTTATTAAAAATAAAATACTAAGAAAATGAATATAAAAAATGTAAATCATTGTGGAAAAATACCAATTGATGCTAATGCATGATTTTTTAGGACATACATGCATTTAAAAAAATATTTTTGAAAATATTGGGTATCAACATTTTACTAGAGGCTGTCTGAGAAGAGTTTGGAAATGGCTTTTGAGAATTTTGTTCATTGCGAACGCGAAGAAGGGTCTCCTGGGCAGTGTATAAGTCTGCAAAAACGGGCTTGGCTCATTTCATCTCATTTCCTCTATGGGAGCCGATCTAGGAGCGATTTTGGAGCTCCATCTTCATCATCTATGTCAAGGTAAGTGATTCTCACCTATTGCAAGCTAAATACTTGGATTATATATATATATATATATATATATATATATATATATATAGAGAGAGAGAGAGAGAGAGAGAGAGAGAGAAATTCATTGAAAATTAGTGGACATTTGGGGTTTTGGTAGAAAACCTAGAAATTGGTATTTTTTGATTTTAACCACGAATTTGGGCATGGAATTGAGAATAAATTATATATTTGAGTTCATAATGTTATGTGTAATATTTATTTTCAAAATATTTCGGAATCTGGGCACGTGGGCTCGAGGGTTGTTTTTTCGACTTTTCGAACGGAGTTGGGAATTTGTCTAAATTGATTTTCTATGAGTATTAGAGTATATTTGTATTGGTTTGCACATTTTTTGACTAGTTTTGGTGCGTCGAGCATCAGTTTGAGGTGTTAGAGTGCTTTGGAGCCAGTTATGGAATTTCGGAGCGAGGTAAGTCTCCTGTCTAACTCTGTGAGGGGATAATTATCCCTAGGTGATATATATAATGTGTGCAACTTGTTGCGGGGAATATGTACGCACGAGGTGACAAGAGTTTGTACGTAGTGAGATTCATGTTATTGTCCGTACTCCTAGGTGATATATATAATTTGGACATGGAATTAAAAATTAATATATATATTTGAGTTCGTAATGTTATGTGTAATGTTTATCTTCAAAAATTTTGGAATACGGGCACGTGGGCCCGAGGGTTGCTTTATCGGCTTTTTGAGAGGAGTTGGGAATTTGTCTAAATTGATTTGTTATGAGTATTAGAGTATATTTTTATTGGTTTGCACATTGTTTGACTACTTTTGGATCGGCAGACATCGGTTTGAGGTGTTAGAGGGCTTTGGATCGGTTATTGAATTTCATTGAAAGTGTCAAACAAATGCGATTTTCAATAATTTTAATAACGTTTTGGAATATCGGAAATATTATCTAAAACAAAATGCCAAAAAAGGGAAATCAATTTTTTTTTTCTTAGAAAACAAAAATAGACAATGATGTTCAGCCTTGCTGCCCCGGGACTCGTCGGGCCCTAGATTGTCTGGCAGTCCAGTTCTTGAGGAATGTTCCTCTCTCCACAACTCAGATGGTAGGGCTTTCCTCCTCCTCCTCCTCAACAATTACGCAACAGTCCATTTCATCATCCTCCAAGAACAGGTTCCATAATGCTGCCAATGCTTCTTTCTCCTCTGATCCCCATATAATGTCGGCTTGATGGAAAGTCTGACTCAGGTGTGGCACGGGCTGCTCAAGTGGATAGTATAGACCACGCCATTGTGGTGACCAATCTTGATACTCTTGCTAGGTGTATTGATATCCTAACCTGAAAGTGGTACAATGGCGCTTTGGATGTATTGGCTTGGAGATGCCCTGAAGGTTTTTACCAAGCCCCTTGCCAGGATCATACCCTCTCCATGCTTGCTATCTTGCTATTCCACCACTTATCTTTCTCGATCGTATTGACCCGCTCGATACGATGGTAAGTTTCTCCACCTAGCTTTCTTCTATTTTCAATCACCGGGATAGTCTGACTAGTATAAATGGGGTTGCTCCCATCTCCACGAATAATCACTTCCTGGTGGTTCCACTCGAACTTCACAGCTTGATACAAAGTTTATGTTACAGCCCGAGCAGCATGTATCCATGGTCGTCCCAACAACAGATTGTAGGATGCCGATATATCCATCTGCGACAGAGATTAGTCTTCCCGATGGTAGCTCTCTGAGACCCGTCAAATCCTTTCACATTCATAGTTCCTTCTCGTATCTCATGTAGTCCTTTGCCCAATCTCGTCACTGTTGTTAATGGGAAAATGTTAAGGTTTGATCCTGTTGATACCCAATTTTTCTCAAAAATATTTTTAAAATTGCATGTATACCCTCAAAATCATACATTAGTAGCAATTGGTATTTTTCATAATTTTCCTATATTTTTATTTAATTTTTACAACATTGTATCTCCAATAAATAACTACAAAATTACATCACAAATGATTTTAAAGGTATTTCTTGATTTAATTTATTACTTATGGTCCTATTAAGACCAAATTATTTCATAATTAGCCAAATTAGTATCTTTTGGCTATAATTGCAATAACTTTGAAATTATAGCCCAAGCCTATAATTTTGTACTATTTTTACCAGAAATCAGTCATTTGTATTTTAAAATACTAAATAATCATTTTAAAACTATTTTCTATGTATGAAATTCGTTTTTTATAATTATTAGCTATTTTTAAAAATTATTTCAATTAATTTGAATTGGATATTTAACAAATAGCCTATCTTATTTTCAATTTCAGCCTATTAAAATCAACCCAAAACCTCTAATTAAACTAGCCCAATACCCAAGCCCAATTCACTAATCATACCCAACCCAGCTATGATTAAATCTTGGTCGTTGATCAACGGTCAGATTCGCCCTTTCCTAATTTAACCTAACCTATACCCCCCCCCCCCCCCCCCCCAAACCCCTCTCATTCTCTCATCATTCTCCGCCGTTACACTCTCTCATTCTCTCTGCCTAACTATGGCTCATGCTCGCCGGCTACTCGCTCGTCGGTATTAATGGTGGTACAACCACCACCCCTAGCTTCTATGGTTCCCTCTCCATGGACGGTTTCTTGCATCCATTCACACCTATGTCCCGTCTTTGCCATCTCTGGCCATCTTGGCCCGTCTGAGTAAGATCTTTCTATTTTTCCGGCTAGACCTATGACTTCTAAAACGAAGTCTTTCTATCTCTGGGTTGTTCTTCTCTAAAACCCTAACTTTATCTCTTGACTCTCTAGATCTATAACAGATCTGAGAGTATTTTGAGTTATTCTACTGTTTTTCATGAGAATCTTTCTGATTTTTTAATAACGTCTCTCCGTCTTCATAACTAGGGTTTCTTAACCCCTTTTCAAAATGACGTTTTCTCCGATTTTAAGTGTTATTCTGTGATCTTTACTATGTTTAAACGATTTATCTAGGTTTTCCCCTTTTTCCTGATTTATTATGTTAAAACCCCTAATTTCTTGGCCTAGTTCTGGGTTCTGAGTCTTCCTATGCTGATTTGTTCGTTTGGTTTGTATGCATGTCTGTTTCTCATAAGTCTGTTTTGAATTTCTGTGATTTCTACCCCGTTATGCTCATTAGGGCTTCTGATTTTGCTTCTCCCGCCTATATTAGGTTTATTGACAGAAATTTGTGGTAATTTCCCCTAATCAGTACTATTTTCTAGTTGAATCCCTGATTTTCCGTGAATTCTACCCTATTGTGCTTAGACAATGTTTATTTCGTTCATTTATAGAAGTTTGTAGTGATTTCCTTTAATCAGTACCATTTTGTTTGAATCCCTAATATCCTGTAATTGATGCCCTTTACTGATCTCATGTGATTGATATTTTTACTAATTTCTGACCTCTAAGTTATTTTCTTGCCTTATTATATGGTTGACTATACTGGTAAGTGATCCTTATGTTATTTCCTCAATTAGAATCCTATGTACCTAGCCTTAATTGCGTACTCTATACCTGTACCGTGCTTGAATTATTTCCTTAGTTATCTTCCAGCCATATTTGATCTCCTTCCTTATTTGTTACCTGTCTTTTACCGTTTGAAATTAACTCCCTTAAATAAGAGAGTACTTGCAATGATTTTGCTCTAGCTGATTCTAAGTTCCATAATTACTATGCAATTGTCATTCTTACCTTATTTTACCTAGCCTTCAAACTACTATATATATATTCACTCCCATCGACACACAGCGGGGAACAAACATTAGTTCAAAACTCTCTCTCTCACACTAAAAACTCTTCCGCTCTCTCTCTCTCACTTTCTACTTGATACTTGCTACTAAATTAGTTGGCTGCAAGCCAAGGCTAATTATTGTACTCTCTTGTTCTTCACTTTGTGTTTACTCTCCTTACTGGTATGTTCTGATTTTAGATTCAAGTCCTCAAACCAATGTGTTTCCTACTGCTTCAGTTTATCATATTTCTAATGTGTTTCTATCTATGGTTTTGTTGTTCAACATGTAGTTGACCTGTTTACATTATTGCTTCATCTAGCATGTTAGTTATGTCCTACCCCTCTTAGGATCATCAAACTTATGAATAAGTTACTCCCTTTGTGGTATGTTTCAAACTGACTATGTTCTATCTATGCCTGTTTGAATGGTTAACTGATTAATTCCTATAATTTCTGGTGCAAACCTATTTTTGTAAGCAATTTGTTATTTAGAACTGTTCCGATTATATGTTCAACTCTGTTTGATACCACTATGTCTTCGATTGTTTGTTCTGAAATTCATAATCATATACTATGTTTACACCATTAGTTATCCCCAAACCCAGTAGCTCCCTAAGTACTTTTAACTTTATGCAACCATTAGCAATTCTGAGGCCCATGACCTATTGACTGCTATTACTCAAAATTTCCATGTTTCTGCCTACTGTGTGTTCACCATACATGATCTACTTGTCCCTAACCCCCAAGGATCCTTGTGTGAAGGATTGTTATCCGAGTGTGTTGAACCTGTTTGGTCCTGTGATTGATCTGTTGTTTATATAATTACCCAATTCTTGTAAAAAAACTGTGTTTTACTGAACAACTCTCCTATTTTATAAAACTATTTCAACTGAGTCTCTTTCAAACACTGTTTTCATATCAAACCTTCTCAAAACTATGTCAAACACTCTCACTCTATTCTTAGGTCCTTAAGTTCTGCCCCTCCAGTGTGTGACTGCTTTGGGATTCCGATGAGATCCCTCTGAACTCTGATGCACTGGGGGTGGCTCTTCCACACCGCACTTACTCAGTTCTGGTTATGAAATCTGAGTGTGAGCACTGCACGGGATCCCTTGAGGTCCTTAGGGAACTCTGACACACCCGTGCATGAAAAAGGCTATCAAATAGTTGGGCATTTGAGGCTATGAGAATCTGGGCCTACTTCAGGCTCCCTATAGTGTTACTTCTTCTTTTCCTTTATCTACTTATGTAATTTATTCAGCTGGTCTATAATAATTATTTGTAAATAAATATTGGGGATGGCTAGTGAAATGGGGAGGGTAGCTATATATTTCTATCATTATCATTGGGGTTTACCTTATTTATACTTATATTAGAATCCCTGTTTTAGGACCAATGCATTCAAATCATGTCATGCACTAGATATCATGTTCTTAGGTTTCATGTATACTGCTTCAGCATCTCATTTGATACTAATACATGTTTACGATCATCACTTAAAAATCCTGCTCTTATTTTAATAAACAACATTAACATAAGAACTATTACTCCTATGCATTCAAAATCATGTCCTAACAATTCTGTAACTCTTTTTTTTTCATTTAGAGATCATGCTTCAGGAATTCTGTTAATTTAAAATCATTGTCATAAGAACTGTCGTTTATGTGCATTAAGAAATCATGTATTAGGCACTCTGTTTGCATTTGCTTAGCCACGCCTAGTTTAAACTACTGATTCATAAAAGAGGTATAAAACAACTTCATATTTGATTACCCTGTTTTAATAAAACTGGTGATAATCCATGTGTTCTCAGACTTACAACACATAGAACAACATGCTTTTAGGCAACTCATGGACTGTTATTGATTCTGCAACTATTGCGCATGATCCCACGCCTAGTCAAGCCTTAGGTAATCAATCTTTGTAAATTGGGAGACTATTTTCGTTTGTGTTTACTGTCTAACTAATTACAGGTTTAAAAAATTAGTAGGAAAACTGATTAGGACCCCACTGTCGAGTTTATAAAACAAAGCTACACATTTCTTTGCATTGACATCCACTTAGATACCCTGTTTAGGTCTTTTCTCTAATAAAAGTTGTTCTTGTTTGTGGTTGAGACGTGTTGCTTATGTGTATTATGTGCGGAGGTAAACCTGGGCCTCTTAACTATTTCTTTCAATATTCATCTGTTAAGTCCTATTTGTTCTTGCTTGTCGCTTAGACTTTTCCCTTATAAAAACCATAGGGAGTCTGTCTAGAACTACCTGTATTTAGAGGTCCAAAATTCCTCCAGGACCATTAAGAAGGGACGGGTAACAACATGCTTAGAGTTCACTAAATAAAACTCGCCTAATAACCTCTAAGGGGTGGAGTAAAGGGTAGATATGGATATGATAGCCAGTGCGCTAATGCCACGTGTAGCCCCTCATTGAGGAGTGATTACCGGGCATTGCATTGATGTGATCCTATATGATAAACAACTTAGGACCCTCTTATCCCTTTAACTATGTGTGTTCAGACCATGAATGTTTTAACCTTTACCTATGTGTGTTAAGACCATAAACTTTTTTTAACCTTATTACATATGTGGGCTTAGACTACGAACCCTTTTTTTCAAACGACTATTTGTTTACTTGTTTATATGACTGCCTATTTGCTACTTGTTTAAATTCACAAAGATTGTTTGGCGGGGAACCACAGTTGTGGACTTTGAGGGGTGCCTAACACCTTCCCCTTGGAGTAATTTCAAGCCCTTACCTAATCTCTGGTTATTCGAATTAGTGTTATTGTGACCCTTAGTAGGTACCTTAACGCCTTAATTCGTTAGGTGGAGACTCTTCAACTTCTTATATATCCCTTTCCCAAAAGAAAATGAGTTGTCCCAAATAATGTTGAAAACCCTGACCGATCCAAAAGGAGAGGAAAAAAGGGGGCGCGACATCATGGAGACTCTGCTGGGAATATTAGGCTTTTACCATTTCGAACTGCTTTGTGAATTTGCATCTTTACTTTGCTAATATTTGCACCCTTTCCCGTTTCCCTTATATGCACTTTAATAGTCTATTTCTTCCAATTATTTATCTTTCAAAGAGCAAGACTGACATGTTTCTTTGTTTCCCTTTGTAACTGCTTTAAATTATAACCGATGTATTTATCGCTTTCTTAACATGTAAATACGTGACTAAATGCTTTTATTGCTCATTTATTGTTGCACAATCATGCTCAACATCATATTCAACTCGTGCCAATACAAATCCTATAGCAACGCTTGATGAGTGGTTGCGCTCTTCCTATTTTATATCACCCCTAAATTCGGAAAGGCTTATTTGTGGTAAAACCAGTCGATCAGCAGTGCAGTCGATAGTTTTGTGCCTTCCCCCTTGAGTTTTCCGCTCAAGGGTACCAGTCTAAAACCCCATAGAAACCTTACTCTAATATACTGTGCATGCATCATGGTCAAACCTAGCCGGGTTAACGTGTCATCCGCACAATAACCCTATAAGACAGCCTTGTCCAAAGTCCACCGTGGTTTTCATAATCCTAATGGACGCAATCACGTTCTGTGCATTTATTTGGAGAACTAAATGCATGTATGCTAATCATAAATGTATAATGAGGGTTGCAACCTAGTGCTGCAACTATGGCTCTTAGAACATCTTCAAAAGGGCCAGTACCGTCAAGAATTTCCGCGAAGGTCATGGAAAGATCACATTGCTTTCCACCACCCCAAGCGGATGACATATATACCTGACATATTTTCTCAGCCAGAGACTGCAAGGGAGTGGGTAGAATTCTTTGATAACCTAACTGAGGAGCATGTACAGTGGATGTTCGAGCGGTTTCCAACGGACAAATTCATCATCCGGTCCATGGATGCACCACATCTAGTGTTGATCGGGTTGAGAGGTATATATCCTTACGTTCCTCTCCGAGTCATGAGACAAGCCGACAGAAAGCAAGTTGTGCCAAGGGTCGACAAGATGAGCCATTTCCGAGCTAACTTCCAGGATGATGATATTCCCTACAAGTGCCAAGCCCAACACATGTGGCACTGCAAGATCATAATGGAGAAGATTACAATTGAACCACACAAGTACCACGGAATATGTGCACCCTTCTATCCGGCGTGGTTAGAAGATGACTTGGATGGGTTAGTGAGGCCAGGAATCAGCCGAGGCCACAGAATCAGAGACAAGAAAGCCGAGACTCAGTTCAAGTATAACTGTCTAAGCAAAAGGATCCACGACTCTGATAACGAGCACCGAGAGATACATGAAACCGACAAAAGGTTGATCGAAGAATGGAAAGACATGGCCATCCGTTCCAACAAGAAGCTGGAATACTTGGAGCGAAGCATAGTAGAGCTGGAAGGTAAGATCATCAAGAGGGTCGAAGACTGTCAAAAAGCCGAGGGAAATGAAGGAGGACACCTGGACAGAGCATACCTTCTGCTGGGACTACGTGAGCTAGGGAATTTGTTCGATAGGATCAAGGACGCCGAATCTGAGGAAGGTCTTTCTGGGACCAAGTAGGCAAGGTTTTCCTTTTGCTTTTATCAATGTAATAAGGCCAATGGTCCTTAAGTGACTTTATTTTCTGCTTATTATTTTAATGTCGTTTGGATTCGTCATATTAATGAAATGAGGCATTTTGGCATTCAAGTTCTCTAAATCAACTTGTCGCTAGGCCTACATCGGGCACAACGAGGCTCCCAAATTAGGACATGCTTTATATTCCTGCAATATGTGTTTAAATACTGCAATATTTTCTCGTAATGTTCACTTACTTGGCTACCTTTTGTTTTTGCTTTTTCTTTCTTTCTTTTGATTATTCCCCTCGCCAAAGGTTGGTTCGTGCATTCTAGCATCATCATCATACTACACAAGATCCTAGGGCCCTCCACCTTCTCCTCCTCCTAGTCCACCTAAGGGAAAAAGCAAAGGCAAAGGAAAAATTAAAGATTTGAGCAATATCAGAAAGGAAAACACAGTAACAGCTGAACGAACAGAAGCTTCTGACAGCCAAGGTACTCAAGTCCAGAACGATGCTATGTTGAAACTCGAGCAAAGGTTGTTGAAGCTCCAAGGGGAGCTTGAACATGTCCGGAATTTGGAAAATCTGTCCTTCTCACTTAGTGTTCCAGATGTCAATCATCCAAATACCCAAAATCCCATGCCTCTTCAGAATACCCCAAACAAACAAAACCCTACCGCAACTCACCACCATACAACGCCACCAAAAAATCCAATTATTCCACCACAATGCAACACATTCCACACTTTGAGAAATACCTCACTGATCGTCCCTGAACACAAAACTCCACGAATGACCACCTCTATGCTCAGGCGCCAGGCCATCATAACAACCTCATATACGTGGAGACTCTACCTCACTCTACCCAACCCATTTATTACACACCTGAATCCAGTGAGAAGGATATGCTTATTAAGAACTTGGCTGAAGAACTTAAGAAACTGACTAGCTGAGTTCAAGGCGTTGAAGGAAGTAAGGGAGTTGAAGGGTTGAACTATGAAGATCTCTGCATACAGCCCAATGTTGAACTACCAGAGGGTTACAAACCTCCTAAGTTCGAGATGTTCGACAACACAGGTGATCCTAGGGTCCATATGAGGACCTATTGTGATAAATTGGTTGGAGTGGGAAGCGATGAGAAGATTCTTATGAAGTTATTCATGAGGAGCCTAACGAGAGATGCTTTGTCTTGGTACATCAGCCAAGACCCCAATAAGTGGTCCAATTGGGTGAACATGGCATCAGACTTCATGGACCGGTTCAAGTTCAATACACAGAATACACCTGACGTGTTCTATATTCATAAACTTAAGAAGAAGCCCACCGAAACCTTTTGCGAGTATGCCACTCGCTGGAGATCTGAAGCAGCCAAGGTCAGGCCTTCCCTAGATGAAGAACAAATGAACTAATTCTTTGTCCAGGAAAAAGACCTGCAGTCTTATGAGAGGCTGATGGTGATTGAAAACCACAAATTCTCTGACATCATGAAGCTAGGTGAGAGAATTGAATAAGGGATTAAGAGTGGAATTGTTACTAAGTTTGAAGCACTACAAGCCACGAACAAGGCCCTGCAGTCTGGCGGCATATCCAAGAAGAAAGACGTGGGAGCCGTAATGGTTGCATAGGGACCCAAATCCCCATTGACATATCGAACCCCTCCACTCACATACCAAACGCCCCCGCCTACATTTCAGTTAGCACCTCCACCAACATATCAGCCATCTCCCTCACCTACTTATTAACCCACATCTCCCAGATCTTCCCAACCATCCCCTATTTATCATGCATACAACTCTCAACCATCTCACTTCCAGCCACCCCTTACTCGCCAAAATTTCCCAAGACCTTGACCCAATTTTGACCGCATGCCACCCAATTAATATAATGCCATTGCTGATCCTATTGACCAGCTGTACGAAAGATTAAAAGTTTCTGGTTATGTTACTCCTATCCCTGATGTGACCCCTGAAAATCCTTCCTAGTGGGTCGATCCAAATAAAACTTGTGCATACCATTCCGACATGAAGGGACATACAATTGATGAATGCCGCTCACTAAAAGATAAGATTCACTCTCTGATTGATAATAAGATCATTCAAGCAAAGGAATATACTCCCAATGTACGCAACAATCCGCTCCCAGACCATAGGGGTGGAAGCATCAACATGATAGAGATAGAGGAAGAATTGGACTCAAAAGGGTCGATCGGATTGATCATAGAAGGTGATGACCCAAAGAAGCAAGCAATCACCCTTAATCCTGTCATAGTCCAGATTTAGCCATCAAGAGATGTCAAGGAAGCTACATCAGTCCCATTTGGGTTTGAAGCAACGCCACCCGCAGATGCACCTGTGCCGTTTGAGGTCAAAGTAATGCCACCTGCCACTTTGCCCATCTCGTATGAAGTAAAGATAGCCACACCGATAACAATGACAGTGTCAACTACGCCTTATTTAAACACTAATGTTGTACCTTGGGATTACATGGATGAGGCTAGAAGTAGAGGTAAAATAAAGATAGAAGAAGTTGTTACTGCATAGGAAATGACTAGGACCGACAGGGTCTATACACCTTAACACTTGGCAGAGTCCAACAGACCACCCATTATTCAGCTAGGCACATATGATCTTTGGAGGAAGGTGCATGCCAAATAATACCCAGTCATCGATCAGCTGAACAAAACTCCGGCCCAAATATCTATTGTGTCGTTGCTGCAGGATTCGGACACGCATAGGAATGCTATGATGAGACTGTTGAATGAAGCATCTGTTCCTAAAAACATCACCAGTGGAGAAATGGCCAACATGGTAGGATAGGTGCTGGAAAATCATAAGATCACTTTCCACAAAGACAAGCTGCTGCCTGAAGGGTTAAGTCAGAACAAGGCACTACACATCACTGTGCAATGCGAGGATTTCTTTATCACCAGGGTTCTGATTGACGGGGGATCCAACCTCAACATCTGCCCATTGACGACACTCAAGAAATTGGGAAACAGATTGTACGAGATAACAGAAGGGTCCATGAACGTAAAGGATTTCGACGGTTCTCAGAGGTCTACCATTGGAGAAATCAGTCTTTGTCTGCAAATGGGACCTACATGCTTCGAAGTTGAATTTCAGGTGATAAATATATCTGCGTCTTACAACTTGTTATTGGGACGGCTGTGGATACATGCCGCTGGGGCTGTGGCATCGACATTGCATCAGGCAGTGAAATTCAAATGGGACCACTAGGACGTCATCATTCATGGGGATGGAAGAAACCCTATCTATAGCTGCCAGACCATCCCGGTGATTGAAGGTAGAAGAAGGCTGGGCGGAGAAACTTACCACCACATCAAGCGGGTCAATGCAATAGACAAAGACAAGTGGTGGAGTGGTAAGATCGAAAGCATATTGAATTGGAGCGGGTAAGAGCCTGACAAAGGACTTGGCAAGAATCTGTAGGGAATCTCCAAGCCAATATAGCTCAAGCGCCATGGCACCACTTTTGTTCTGGGATACAAGTACACTTGGAAAGAGTACGCCGACTTGTCGCCACCATGGCGCGATCCCTACTATCTGTTGGAACAGCCTATACCACATCTGGAACAGACTATCCAACAGGCTGATATCATATGGGGGTCACAAGAAGAAGAAGCACTAGCAGCCTTGAAGAATCTATTCCTAGAAGATGAAGACATTGACTATTGTGTTATTGTTGAGGAGGAGGAGGAGGAAGGCCCTTCCATCCAAACCGTGAGCAAAGGATCATTCCTTAAGAATTGGACGGTCAAAACATCCAGGGCCTGACGAGTCCCGGGGTAGAAAGGCTGAACAAGCATTGTCTATTTTCATTTGCTAATGATTTCCTTTTCACATTTCTGTTTTTTTTTCAATAACATTTCCGGTGTTTCCAAAACATTAGCTTAAATTATCAAAACTGCTTTTATGTTTCAACAAATCAATATTTATTTATCATCGTTTATCACTCATTACTTTTATCTATACAACATTACTATTTTCTGTTTTGATGAACCAATGACTATGACATGCAATGAGACAACGCAACAAAAGGACAGTGATTCAGAAGAAGAGAATGTCATACCCGATGAAATTGTCAGATAAGTTGAGAATATTGATAACAGACATAACTCTAATCTGGACGAAACTGAGGTAGTCAACCTGGGAGATTCAGAAACTGTCAAAGAAACTCGCATCAGCATCCATTTATCACCATCATAGAAAGAAGAATACACACAATTCTTGAAAGAGTATGAAGAGATATTTGCATGGTTGTACGGCAACATGACTGGTCTAAGTACGTCCATTGTGGCTCACAAACTGTCAACCAATCTAATGTGCTCGATGGTAAAGCAGAAGCTCAGCAAGTTCAAGCCTGACATGAGCTTGAAAATCAAAAAAGAAAGTTACCAAGCAAATCAACGCCAAGGTCCTCAGGGTAGTTGAATATCCGACATGGTTAGCCAACATCGTGCCAATGCCCAAGAAAGACGGGAAGGTTAGGGTTTGTGTAGACTACCGGGATCTCAACCGGGACAGTCTAAAGGATGACTTCCCTCTCCCGAACATACACATCCTGATTGACAACTGCGCCAAGCATGGACTTCATTCATTCGTGGATTGCTTTACCGGTTACCATCAGATTTGGATGGATGAGAAAGATGCTGAGAAAATGGCTTTCATCACGCCGTGGGGAGTCTACTGTTATAAGATGATGCCATTCAGCCTAAATAATGTTGGGGCTACTTACATGAGGGCTATGACCATTATTTTCCATGACATGATACATAAAGAGATTGAGGTATATGTGGACGACGTCATCATCAAGTCCAAGAAGGCCACCGTCCATATAGCATATTTAAGGAAGTTCTTCAATAGATTGCGTAAATACAACCTGAAACCCCGCCAAATGTGCATTCGGGGTTCCTGCGGGAAAATTGCTTGGGTTCATCGTCAGCTGACGAGGAATAGAATTGAATCAATCAAAAGACAAGGCCATCCAGGAGTTGCCACCACCAAGAAATAAGAAAGATGTGATGAGTTTCCTGGGACGACTTAATTACATCAGCCGGTTCATAGCCCAGTCCACGGTCATATGTGAACCAATCTTGAAGATGCTGAAGAAAGATGCTGCAACCAAATGGACCGAGGATTGTCAAAATGCCTTCGACAGAATCAAAGATTACTTATCAACACCTCCAGTCTTGGTACCGCCAGATCTAGGAAGACCCTTATTACTCTACCTTGCAGTACTAGATGGAGCTTTCGGCTGCGTTCTGGGGAAACACGACGAGACAGGGAGAAAAGAGCAGGCTGACTATTATCTGAGTAAGAAGTTCACTCCATACGAGGCACATTATTCTCTACTGGAACGTACCTGTTGTGCTATAACCTGGGTAGCCCAGAAGCTGAGGCATTACTTCTGTGCCCACACAACATATCTCATATCAAGGATGGATCCCTTAAAATATATCTTTCAAAAACCCATTCCCACTGGAAAGCTGGCTAAGTGGAAAATCCTGCTGAGTGAGTTCGACATTGTCTATAAGACTCAGAAAGCGGTCAAGAGACAAGCATTGGCAGAGAACCCCGTGGAAGGAGCATACGAACCCTTGAAAATGTATTTTCCCGATGAAGAAGTGTCGTTCATAGGAGAAGACATTGCAGAATCCTATGACGGTTGGAGAATGTTCTTTGATGGAGTGGCGAATATCAAAGGAGTCGGCATTGGAGCTGTCCTGGTATCGAAAACTGGTCAACATTATCCAGTATCTGCTAAACTCAGATTCCCCAGCACTAACAATATGGCAGAGTATGAAGCCTGCATCCTAGGGCTCAACATGGCCATTGATATGAATATTCAGGAGCTACTGGTAATTGGTGACTCAGACCTGCTAATACACTAGGTACAAGGAGAATGGGCTACCAAGAATTCCAAGATACTGCCGTAACTGCACCATGTGCAGGAATTGAGAAAGAGGTTTAGAAATAAAGAAATTCGGCATGTCCCAAAAATTCAGAACGAGTTTGCCGATGCACAGGCCACTCTATCATCCATGATACAACATCCAGATAAGAACTTCATTAATCCTATTCCAGTTGAAGAAGAAGCGGATGGAAAACCATGGTTCCATTACATCAAGGAATACTTGACAAAGGGAGAGTAGCCAGAGCATGCAGATCATACCCAGAAACACATACTTCAAAGATTGTCCAACAAGATCTTTCACAGTGGAGGAACCCTATACAAGAGAACTCCAGATTTGGGATTACTGAGATGTGTCGCTGCAAAGGAAGCCTCCAAACTACTTGTAGAGATACACGTTGGGACCTGCGGCCCACATACGAATGGTTTCATCTTGGCCAACAAGATACTCAGAGCCGGTTACTTCTGGATGACCATGGAAACGGATTGCATCTAGTATGTTCGAAAATGCTACCAATGTCAGGTACATGCAGATATGATAAAGGTACCCCCAAATGAGCTCAACGCAACAATATTGCCTTGGCCATTTGCCTCTTGGGTAACGGACGTCATTGGACCGATCGATCCTACATCCTCAAATGGACACAGGTTCATCCTAGTAGCTATCGATTATTTCACCAAATGGGTCGAAGCAGCATCTTACAAAGCAATAACTAAGAAAGTCGTGGCAGACTTTGTCCGCGACCGTATCGTTTGTCGATTCGGAGTTCCAGAGTCAATTATCACCGACAACGGCTCCAATCTCAATAGTGATATGATGAGAGCCATGTGCGAGACTTTCAAAATCAAGCACAAGAATTCTACAGCCTATAGACCTCAGATGAATGGAGTTGTAGAAGCTGCCAACAAAAACATCAAGAAGATATTGAGAAAGATTATAGAAAAACACAAACAGTGGCAAGAAAAGATATCATTTTCCTTATTGGGATACCGCACCACAGTCCGTGCATAAACTGGGGAAACTTCTTTCTTACTGGTTTATGGTACGGAAGTCGTTATTCCTGCCGAAGTGGAGATTCCCTCCTTAAGAATTATACAAGAAGATAAGCTCAGCGATGCAGAATGGATAAAGATTCCTTATGAGCAACTAGCTCTCATAGACGGGAAAAATATGAATGTAGTGTGTCACATACAACTATTTCAAAACAGGATGTCTAGAGCCTTCAACAAAAGGGTCAAGCCGAGACAGTTCACACCGGGGTAACTGGTGTTAAAGAAGCTCTTTCCACATCAAAATGAAGCCAAAGGGAAATTCTCTCCTAACTGGAAAGGTCCATACATGGTCCACAGAGTGTTGACAGGAGGAGCTCTTATACTTGCAGAGATGGACGGAGAGGTCTTGCCAAAACCAATCAACTCAGATGCAATCAAATGATACTATGTGTAATTCTTTATGCTTTTCCCAAGTGATGTAAATTGAACTACGCCTGAACTGATTCCCGGTTAAGAAGGGATACGTAGGCAGCCCTATGGGTTCGGTCACAATTCATAAAAAATCTCATTTTCCCCCGGCAATTGGAAATTGCGGCAGAATTGCTCCTCAAAATTCTGAAGCAAGTTTAGCCAATTGCAACATGTACAGCAGTCAGAAACGCCAATTCATCTATCTTAGGCAGAATTTTGTGGAGGAACCTCAAAATTCTGTAGCATGAGAGGTTACAATGTCTTGAATCGTGTCACGATCGTCGGTGCGTTTAAATTTCTTAAAAAATATTTTATACTAGGTCTTTACAAAATCATACATATTTTCTTTCAAAATAGCTTTGTTTAGCAAACGCTACCCCGATGATATAAACAGTATCGTCAGACCAAGTAGAACGAGTCGAGCAAAGCCAGCAGGGATACGAACCAACTTTCCTCATCTGATTTTTTAAAAACATCTCTCCGTCTTCATAATTAGGGTTTCTTAACCCCTTTTCAAAATGACTTTTCTCTGATTTTAACTGTTATTCTGTAATCTTTACTATGTTTGAATGGTTTATCTAGGTTTTCCCCTTTTTCCTGATTTACTATGTTAAAACCCCTAATTTCTTGGCTTAGTTCTGGGTTCTGAGTCTTCCTATGCTGATTTGTTTGTTTGGTTTGTACGCATGTCTGTTTCTCACAATATGTTCTGAATTTCTGTGATTTCTACCCTGTTATGCTCATTAGGGCTTATGATTTTGCTTCTCCCGCCTATATTAGGTTTATTTTGTTTATTGACAGAAATTTGTGGTAATTTCCCCTAATCAGTACTATTTTGTTTATTGACAGAAGTTTGTAGTGATTTCCTTTAATCAGTACCATTCTGTTTGAATCCCTAATTTCCTGTAATTGATGCCATTTAGTGATCTCCTATGATTGATATTTTTACTGATTTCCAATCTCTAAGTTATTTTCTTGTCTTATTATATGGTTGACTATACTGTTAAGTGATCCTTATGTTATTTACTTAATAAGAATCCTATGTACCTAGCCTTAATTGCTTACTCTATACCTGTACTGTGCTTGAATTATTTCCTTAGTTATCTTCCATCCATATACGATCTCCTTCCTTATTTGTTACCTGTCTTTTACTGTTTGAAATTAACTCCCTTTATTAAGAGAGTACTTGCACTGATTTTGCTCTAGCTGATTCTGAGTTCCATAATTACTATGCAATTGTGATTCTTACCTTATTTTACCTACCCTTCAAACTACTATATATATATATTCACTCCCATCGACACACAGAGGGGAACAAACATTAGTTCAAAACTCTCTCTCTCACACTAAAAACTCGTCTACTCTCTCTCTCTCTCTTGCTACTTGTTACTTGCTACTGCTAGTAAATTAGCCGGCTACAAGCCAAGGCTAATTATTGTACTCTTTTGTTCTTCACTTTGTGTTTAGTCTCCTTACTGGTATGTTATGATTTTTTATTCAAGTCCTCAAACCAATGTGTTTCCTACTACTTCAGTTTATCATATTCCTAATCTGTTTCTATCTATGGTTTTGTTGTTCAACATGTAGTTGACCTGTTTACATTATTGCTTCCTCTAGTATGTTAGTTATGTCCTACCCCTCTTAGGATCATCAAGCTTCTGAATAAGTTACTCCCTTTGTGGTATGTTTCAAACTGACTATGTTCTGTCTATGCATGTTTGAATGGTTAACTGATCGATTCCTCTACTTTCTGGTGCAAACCTGTTTTTGTAAGAAATTTGATATTCAGATCTATTCCGATTATGTTCTCTATTTGATACCACTATGTCTTCTATTGTTTGTTCTGAAATTAATAATACTATACTATGTTTACACCATTAGTTATCCCCAACCCACTAGCTCCCTAAGAACTTTAATTTGACTCTATGCAACCATTAGCAATTCTGAGGCCCATGACCTATTGACTACTATTACTTGAAATTTCTATGCTTCTGCCTACTATGTGTTCACCATACATGCTCTACTTGTCCCTAACCCACAAGGATCCCTGTGTGAAGGATTGTTATCCGAGTGTGTTGAACCTTTTTGTTCCTGTGATTGATCTATTGTTTATGTAATTACCCAACTCTTGTAAAACAAACTGTGTTTTACTGAACAACTCTCCTATTTTATAAAACTATTTCAACTGAGTCTCTTTCAAACACTGTTTTCCTATCAAACCGTCTCAAAACTATGTCAAGCACTCTCACTCTATTCTTAGGTCCTTAAGTTCTGCCCCTCCAGTGTGTGACTACTTTGGAATTCCTATGAGATCCCTTTGAACTCTGATGGACTGGGGCTGGCTCTTCCACACTGCACTTACTCAATTCTGGTTATGAAATCTGGGTATGAGAAAGGCTATGAAATACTTAGGGATTTGAGGCTATGAGAATCTAGGCCTACTTCAGGCTCCCTATAGTGTAACTTCTTCCTTTCCTTTATTTACTTATGTAATTTATTCAGCTGGTCTGTAATAATTATTTGTAAACGAATATTGGGGATGGCTAGTAAATGGGGAGGGTAGCTATATATTTGTATCATTATCATTGGGGTTTACCTTATTTATACTTGCATTAGAATCCATGTTTTAGGACCAATGCATTCAAATCATGTCATGCACTAGATATCATGTTCTTAAGTTTCATGTATACTGCTTCAGCATCTCAGTTGATACTAATACATGTTTATGATCATCACTTAGAAATCCTTCTCTTAGGTTAATAAACAGCATTAACATAAGAACTGTTACTCTTGTGCATTCAAAATCATGTCTTAACAATTATGTAACTCTTTTTTTGCATTTTGAGATCATGCTTCAGGAATTCTGTTAATTTAAAATCATTTTCATAAGAATTATCGTTCTGTGCATTTAGAAACCATGTATTAGGCACTATGTTTGCATTTTCTTAGCCACACCTATTTTAAACTACTGATTCATAAAAGAGGTTTAAAACAACTTCACATTTGATTACCCTGTTTTAATAAAACTGGTGATAATCCCTGTATTCTCAGACTTACAACACATTGAACAACATGCTTTTAGGCAAAAATAACTCCTGAACTGTTATTGATTATGCAATTATTGTGCATGATCCCACGCCTGGGTAAGCCTTAGGTAATCAATCTTTGTAAATTGGAGAACTATTTTTGTTTGTGTTTACTGTCTAACAACTTACAGGTTTAAAACATCAGTAGGCAAACTAGTTAAGACCCCACTGTCGAGTTTATAAACAAAGTTACACATTTCTATGCATTGACATCCACTTAGATACCCTGTTTAGGTCTTTTCTATAATAAAAGTTGTTCTAGTTTGTGTTTGAGACGCGGTGCTTATGTGTATTATGTGCGGAGGTAAACATGGGCCTCTTAGCTGTTTCTTTCTGATTCATTTGTTAAGTCCTATTTGTTATTGCCTGTCGCTTAGAATTTTCCCTTTTAAAAATCATAGGAAGTATGTCTAGAACTGCTTGTATTTAGAGGTCCCAAATTCCTCCAGGACCATTAAGAAGGGACGGGTAACAGCACGCTTAGAGATCGTTAAGTAAAACTCGCCTAATAACCGCTAAGAGGTGGGGTAAAGGTTAGATATGGATATGATGACCAGTGCGCTAATGCCACGTGTAGCCCCTCCTTGAGAAGTGATTACCGGGAATTGCATTGATATGATCGTATAGGATAAATAACTTAGGACCCCCTTATCCCTTTAACTATGTGTATTCAGACCATGAATCGTTTAACCTTTACCTATGTGTGTTAAGACCATAAACATTTTTTTAAACCTTATTACATATGTGAGCTTAGACTACGAACCTTTTTTTTCCAAACCACTATTTGTTTACTTGTTTATATGACTGCCTATTTGCTACTTGTTTAAATTCACAAAGCTTGTTTTCCCGGGAACCACAATTGTGGACTTTGAGGGGTTCCTAACACCTTCCCCTTGGAGTAATTTCAAACCCTTACCCAATCTCTGGTTATTCAGATTAGTTTTATTGTGACCCTTAGTAGGTGTCCTAACGCACCTTAACTCGTTAGGTGGCGATTCTTCAACTCCTTATATATCCCTTTCTCAAAAGGAAATGAGTTATCCCAAATAATGTCGAAAACTCTGATCGATCCGAAAGGAGAGGAAAAAAGGCGGCGCGGCAGATACTCCGTCGATCAGAACAACCACTATTTTGCTGCAACATGGAAAGTTCCAGCATAAGATACTGGAGATAGGGTCACCTCTGTATGAACTGCTAGCATATTATGCTGGAACTCCAACATACGGAAAGTTCTAGCATAATACACTGGAGATTGGAGCACATGTGTATGAACTTCCAGCATAAAAAACTGGAACTCCAGTATGTTATGCTGGAACTCCAGTATATTATGCTGGAATATTTTCTGAATTTTGAACAGTGTTTTCGTTCAGAATAATATTTACATGAAAAGTGGTTAATTTTCGCATACTTTCAAAACTATGACTATTTATCAAATATCACTTGTAAATTTGGCTATTTGTGAATTTCACCCCATTTCCAATAAAAAGCGGGATGATACCTGTGAGGTTATTGGCGGTGAGATCCAACACTCTCAATTCTGGTAAATACCATGGCCATGCCATATTTCACCACAAAGTTTGTTAAAAGCCAATGAAATATTTTGAATTCTTTGGTGTTCAAATTGTCATGACCCAAAAATGAAGGTCGTGATGGCGCCTATCGTAGAGCTAGGAAAGCCTCAATTCAACATTTCCCAATACAGTAAAAACACTTCTTGAAATAATAACTGAGAAAATTTAACATTTAAAGAAAACTTTTTTGAAATAGAATTATTCTGAATACGATACAACCATACCAAAAATTGAATTGGAAGCTCAGTAGAAGGCGATTTTTGGAGAGATTCAGGGTAAGTGATTCCTATCTAATTTTGATCGAATTACATGATTATGTCCTTAATTCCACCATTTAATTTGTGATTTGGGGTGAGAAATTGGGGAAAAAGAGGAAGAACTCTTGAGTTAGAATTTTGATGTTTTGAATAGGATTTTATTATCAGATATGAGTAATTTTGGTATCATTAGGCTCGTGAGTCAATGGGCTTTAGGGTTTTGCAATTTTTTTTCTGATTTTGAGATGTGGGCCCAGGGGCCGGGTTCTGCTGGATTTTAGATTTTCGGATATAGTTTAATACTTTTCTTGTGGATTTGATCCCTTTAGCCTATATTGATTGTGTTGTACTACTTGTGGCTAAATTCGGGATGTTTGGAGGCCGATTTAAGAGGCAAAGGCTTGGTTTGAGGTAAGTAACGCTTTCAAACTTGGTTATGAGGGTTCAAAACCCCGAACTATGTTTTATGTCGTTGGTATTGAGGTGACGCTCATGCCAAGTGACGGGTGTGCAGGCGTGCACCGTGAGAAGTTTGACCTGGTTTGCTCCATGACACCGTATAGTGACTCTATCTTGTTGATGATCATGTTTTCACTATGTGATAAAGTAGTTGAGTTGTCGATCCAAAACATGGGTTGGATCGCTAATATACTTCTAGAGCACAGAAACATGAAATACTGGATGCACACTCGACAAGCTAGGTGGCAAGGCAAGCTTATAAGCGACCTCCCTTATCCTCTTAAGTACCTCAAAAGGCCCAATGAACCGGGGGCTCAGCTTTCCCCTCTTCCCAAACCTCATAACACCTTTCATGGGTGATACATTTAGCAGAACCTTATCCCCAACCATGAAAGACACATCACGGACCTTCCCGTCCGCACAACTCTTCTGCCTAGACTGCGCCGTGCGAAGCCACTCCTGATTCAATTTCACCTTGTCTAATGCATCCTGGACTAGGTCTGCACCCAAGGGCTTAGCCTCACCCGGATCAAACCATCCCATCGGAGATCTACACCGCCTCCCATATAAAGCCTCATACGGAGCCATCTGAATGCTCGATTGATAACTCTTGTTATATGCAAACTTCGCGAGCGGCAATAACTGGTCCCATGAACCCCCAATATCAATGACACAAGCGCGTAACATGTCCTCCAATATCTAGATAGTCCAATCGGATTGTCCATCCGTTTGAGGGTGAAAGGTTGTGCTAAACTCAACCTGAGTACCCAACTCTCACTGCAGGGCCCTCCAAAACTGAGATATAAACTTTGTGCCTCTATGTGAAACGATGGAAACTGGGACCCACTGAAGGCGAACAATCTCTCAGATGTAAATCTCAGCTAACCACTCTGAAGAGTAAGTAGTACCCAATGAAGTGTGCGGACTTGGTCAGCCGATCCACAATCACCCAAATAGCATCGAATTTCCTCAAAGCCCGTTGGAGCCCAACCACGAAATCCATGGTGATCCGCTCCCACTTCCACTCTGGAATCTCTAACATTTGGAGCAAGCCACCCGGTCAGTGATGCTCATACTTAACCTACGGACAATTGAGATACCAGACCACAAATCCAACTATATCTTTCTTCATCCGCCTCCACCAATAGTGCTGCCTCAAATCTTGGTACATCTTCGCGACACTCAGATGGATGGAATACCGCGAGTTGTGGGCCTCCTCAAGAATAAACTCCCGGAGTCCATCCTCATTGGGCACACATATCCGGCATCCATCCTCAACGCGCCATCATCACCAATAGACACATCTCTATCATTACCTCACTGAACCCTCTCCTGACGGACGAGCAAATAGGAGTCATCATACTGGCGCTCCCTGAAATGACCATAATAAGAAGACCTAGAGACAACACAAGCCAACACTCGACTCAGCTCCGAAATATCCAATCTGACAAAATGGCTAGCTAAGTCCTGAACATCCAATGCTAGAGGTCTCTCTGCTGCCGAAACATACGCTAGACTCCCCAAACTCTCCGCCCGGTGACTCAAAGCATCGACCATCCCGGGATGGTACATAATAGTGATATCATACTCCTTAAGAAGATCCAACCACCTCTGTTGACGCAAGTTAATATCTTTCTGCTTGAACATATGCTGCAAACTTTGGTGATCAGTATAGATCTCACAATGCACCTCGTACAAATAGTGCCGCCAAATCTTCAAGGCATGAACAATAGCTGTTAACTCAAGATCATAGACAGGGTAGTTCTTCTCATGCGTCTTCAACTAGCGCGAAGCATATGCAATCACTCTACCCTCATATATCAGAACAAATCCAATACTTATCCGTGAGGCATCATAATACATGGTGTAAGAACTAGAAGCTGATGGCAGAACTAGAACTGGAGTTGTGGTCAAAGTGGTCTTAAGCTTCTGAAAGCTCTCCTCATACTCATCCGACCACCTGAATGGAGCACCCTTGTGAGTCAATTTTTTCAAGGGCGATGCAATGGAGAAACCCTCCAAAAAAATGACAGTAATAGCCCGCCAAGCCAAGAAAGCTCCTAATCTCCGTGGTTGAGAACGGTCTGGGCCAACTCTACATTGCCTCTATCTTCTTCGGATCCACCTGAATACCCTCATTTGACACCACGTGTCCCAAGAACACCACTGAACTAAGCCAAAAGTCACACTTGGATAACTTTACATAAAGCTTCTCCTCCCTCATTCTCTGCACTACAATCCTCAGATGATGGGCATGCTCCTCCCGGCTACGAGAGTACACCAGGATGTCATCAATGAATACAATAGCGAATGAGTCCAAATAAGGCTGAAACACATTGTTCATCAGATGCATGAACGTTGCTAGGGTATTGGTCAGCCTAAAATACATCACAAGGAACTCATAATGGCTATATCGGGTCCTAAACGTTGTCTTAAGAATATCTGAATTACGAATCTTCAGTTGGTGATACCCTGACATCAAATCAATCTGTGAGAACACCCTCGCTCCCTGAAGCTGGACAAATAGATCATCAATATGTGGAAAATGACACTTGTTCTTGATTGTGACCTTGTTCAATTGCCAGTAATCAATGCATATCCTCATAGAACCATCCTTCTTCTTCACCAATAGAACCGGTGCATCCTAAGGTGACACACTAGGCCGAATAAACCTCTTATCGAGGAATTCTTGAAGTTGTTCCTTCAACTCCGCCGTGCCACATGATACGATGGCATAGAAATGGGCTGCGTGTCCGGCACCAAATCAATACTGAAATACCATAGGAACATAATCAATGGCAGGAGTCTCTGCACTAACATCTCTCACAAAATCCAAATAGGATAGACAACCCTTCTCCACCATCCACTGAGCCTTCAAGTATGAAATCACCCTACTGGGTACATAGTCTATGGAACCACTCCACACAACCCTCGGCAACCCTGGCATTGCCAACGTCACGGTCTTAGTGTGACAATCTAGAACAACATGACATAAAATCGACCATACTTAGCAACAAAATATCCACTATGGTCTTCATACTCCTAATAGTCACCACACACGATCGATATACGCGGTCCACAATAATAGTATCACCCACAAGAGTAGATACATGAACAGATGACACTTAAGACTCACAGGGCATATCCAGAAAATGAGCGAAATACGAGGAAACATATGAATAAGTGGAACTAGGGTGAAACAATACAGAGGAATCTCTGTGGCAAACTGAGACAATACCTGTAATCACAGCATCTGAGGCAATGGCATCTGGTCTGGCATGGAGGGCACAAAAACGGGTATGGCCGTCCCTTGATCGGCCTCCCCCTCTCGAGCGGCCCCTAGCTGACTAAGCCCCACCCTTATCTGGCTGGGAAGGTGGTGAGCAGTTGGAGCTGAAGTCGCAGGATGACTCCTCTGCTGAGATAAACCTCCGCAAAGGCGAGGACAATACCTCTTAATATGACCCAAATCTCCACACTCAAAGCAGCCTCGCCCTATAAATGGTGGTGGGGACTGAAGGGAAACCCGAGCACCAGAATAACTACTAGAAGGTCCTGACACAGATGGGCCTTAAGTTGATGGTGCATGAGATGAACTCTAAGCTGGTAGTGCACCAAATGATGTTTGGCCCTAATGATAACCATATGATCCATGACCAGATGATGCACCACAGTGAACTGGGCGAGCCGTCTGAGCATGCCTGAAAGGATGACCTCTATAGTGCTGGAACTGACCCCCATAAGGAGCACCAATGAATCCACCCTGTCCATGAGGCCTCTTGGCCTCACACTCAACCCGCTCCTGACTTCGAACCATCTCAATCTGATGAGCAATACCATCTACCTCATCAAAAGTAGCACCATACACTCTCTCAGGTCATAATTAATTGCAGCTGAAAAGTGAGTCCATCTATGAACTTACTGATCCTCTCTCTATCTGTGGGAACCAACCAGATAGCATGACGAGCCAACTCTGAGAATCGCATCTCATACTGCGTCATAGACATGTCACCCTGACGAAGTTGCTCAAACTGTGCACAACTCCTCTCTGTGGGACTGAGGCACGAACTTCTCCAGAAAGATAACGGAGAACTACTACCAGGTAAGAGGTGTTGCGCCGACCGACCTACGCCTCTCGTAAGCCTCCCACCATCTGAATGCAGCCCCAGAGAACTGTAAAGTGGTGAACGAGGCCCCACTGGTCTCCAGAATACCTGTTGTACAAAGTATCCTCCGACACTTGTGCAAGAAACAATGTGCATCCTCTCCCTTTGCACCACTGAAAGGTGGAGGCTGAAGTCTCCCAAACCTCTCCAATCTACGTTGCTCATCCTCAAGCATAGCACAAACCACATAGTCCTATTCAGTTGCAACCATCTAGGGTGGTGGTTCCCCCGGTGTATTGAGTCCATGTATAACTTGCTCAGGTATGCGGGCGGCGGGATTTTGATTGCTCCAGCCAGAGAAGTGGTTGCGGCCGTCAAAGCAGAGCCGCGCGAGCAAGGATAGTACATATGGTTAGAATCTGAGCTAAGGCCTCTTGAAGGTCAAGAATCACGATGGGCACATGTGGTGTTTGAGCTGGTCTCGCAGGTGCATCCATATCTGGGACCTGGTCCTGGCTCGGGGAAACTAGTGGATCTGCAGCTACTGCCCCAGCTGCTGTGTGGGCTGCACCTCTTCCCCTACCACGGCCTCTACTGCGACCTCGGCCTCTCGTGGTCCTGGCTGGTGGTACTGGTAGCTGGCCTTTCTACCTGGTAGTACGAGTCTTCACCATCTATGAGAGAATGAAACAACATGTGTTTAGTTATCAAATTTAACAGATTCGCATGACAAGAATTCAAGAATGTGAAGTTTTCCTAAGGGTTCTGCTGCCTGTCAAAGATAAGTGCAGACGTCTCTGTACCGATCCGCAAGACTCTACTAAACCCGCTCATGACTCGTGAGACCCATGTAACCTAGGCTCTGATACGAACTAGTCATGACCTAAAATTGACTATCGTGATAGCGCCTATCGTACAACTAGGAAATCCTCAATTCTACATTTCCCAATACAGTAAAAACACTTCCTGAAATAACAATGGAGAAAATTTAACATTTTTAGAAAATCCTTTTGAAATAGAATTATCCAGAACACGATACAACCATCCCAAAAATTGGGGCATCACTGAGTACATGAGCGTCTAAAAGCTGGATCATAGTCTGCAACAATATCCAGGGAAATAAACTAAAATACATATAAACTAAGGAAGGGAAAACAAGGTCCGCGAACACCATGCAACTACCTTGATAGTCCCCAAACTCCGATGACTAAGTTAGCTGCCATGGCTGTGACTAGAAATGCCTGGATTTGCACAGAAGGTGCGGGGAGTAACGTGAGTACACCAACTTAGTTAGTAACAAGTCCAAACTGTGGACTGAAGATAATGACGAACTCAACCAGGGTAAATAAGATAAAACTAACTGTAAAGAAAGGTAGATGCGCTATTAAATAAATTAGGCAATTAATAACCAGAAAGTAAAGTAGATCCGTACATAATAATGAATATGACTCTACTGTCACTACAATGCCAATGCACATACTGTAATTGATGCACCATGCTATTAGCCTCAAGTGCTCACACTCTCGATATCTCAACGACTCGGTACTGTATATGGCTCATACGGCCCAAGGTAGATCCATCCTGGAATATATACACGACGCTGACCATAGGTCACTCAGTACCAAGGGAAAAGGCCCCATACAGCATGTGGAGAAGATCCATCTCTAGGTAAC
This sequence comes from Nicotiana undulata, assembly GCA_005239495.1. Lineage (NCBI taxonomy): Eukaryota > Viridiplantae > Streptophyta > Magnoliopsida > Solanales > Solanaceae > Nicotiana > Nicotiana undulata. Next base: position 387,194 of record ML274680.1, on the reverse strand, counting down.
AAGTACTTCGGACAAGATCCGTGTCCAGGGAAGATCCATCCCTCAATAATATCAATCGCGCTCACTGGGGTGTGTTACAGACTCCGGAGGGGCTCCTACAGACCAAGAGATATCATAACATCAATATATCCGTTGCGGCATGCAGCCCAATCCTATATCTGTCACTCAGAATCGGCTCTCGGCCAGACTCAATCATCAACCTCTCCAGTCTCACTCATAGGCTCAAAATATTATGAAAACTAGCCCGAAACAATAAAATGATGATGCAATCGATAGCAACTGAGACTGGTATATGACATAAAATGCATGTACATTATTGAGTACAAAATATCAGTAAAAATAGGGAAGTGATAGCAAGAAAGAACCACTTGGGTCTCCACAATACCAGTAATAAGCCTAAAACATGATATCTAACATGATCGACAGCTCAACCACTTTATCACATAGTGAAAACATGATCATCAACAAGATAGAGTCATTATACGGTGCCACAAAGTCAACCAGGTCACAATTCTCACGGTGCACGCCCGTCACTTGGCAAGCGCGTCACCTCAATACCACCCATGTAACACATAATTTGGGGTTTCGAACCTTCAGAACCAAGTTTGAAAGTGTTACTTACCTCAAACTGAGCAAATCTCTACTCTGAGATGCCTTTGCCTCTCAAATCGGCCCCCAAACATCCCGAATCTAGCTAGAAGTAGTACAACACAATCAATATAGGCTAAAGGGATCAATCCACAAGATAAATACTAAATTATAGCCAAAAATCCGAAATCAGCTAGAACCCAGCTCCCAGGCCCACGTCTCGAAATCCGAAAAAAGTCAAAAAACCCCGAAAGCCTATTCACTCACGATCTTAACCATACCAAAATAACTCAAATCCGATAACAAAATCCTATTCAAAACTTCAAAATTCTAACTCAAGAGTTCTTCCTGTTTTTCCCCAATTTCTCACCCCAAATCAAAATTTAAATGGTGGACTTAAAGACATAATAATGGAATTTGACCAAAATTAGATAGGAATCACTTACCCCAAACACCCACGCAAGAATCTCTCAAACAATCGCCTTCTACCGAGATACCAATTCGATTTTGTGATATGAATTCATAGCCCTCGTTTTTGAATCTTTGATTCTGCCTAGGTACGCCTCATTCACAAATGCGGAAGCACCCTCGCGTACGCGAAAAACAGAGTGCTTCAGACCAAAATTCCTTTCTACGCGAACGCGATCAACAACTCACGAACGCGAACCTTTACTGACCCGTCACATCACGATTGTGACCGCTCCTCCGCGAACGCGTAGACTAAACGAATGGGTCCCCAGTTGCCTCTTCTCTTCTTCGTGAACACGTTCACCATCTCGCGTCTGTGATGCATTCTATTCCCAGACCTTCGCGAACGCGTCTCTTTCTTCGTGAACACGAAGAGAAAATCCTCCTCATCCTCCAGGCACACTTCGCGAACACGAGACCTGCCTCGCGAACGCGTAAGAGGAAACCAGCAACATAAAAAACCAGCATATATCAGCTATCACTCAAAGGCCAATAATGATCCATTAACCACCCGAAACTCACCCAAGGCCCTCGGGACCTCAACCAAACCTACCAAAAAGTCCCAAAACATCATACGAACTTGGTCAAACCCTCAAATCACCTCAAACAACATCCAACAACACAAATTACACACGGATCCAAGCCTAATGAACTTTGAAATTTCCAAATTCTACAAACGACGTCGAAACATATCAAATCACGTTCGAATGACCTCAAATTTAACACACAAGTCAAGAATGACACCATGAACCTACTCCGAATTCCAGAAATCCAATACGATCCGGATATCAAAATTTCCACTACCGGCCAAAATTGCAACTTTCGCCAATTCAAGCATATTTCTACTACGGACTTCAAAATCACATTCCGGATGCGCTCCCAAGTCCAATTCACCTAAAGGAGCTAACAGAACCATAAAATTTCAAATCCGAGGTCGTTTACACATAAGTCGACATCCGGTCGACTTTTCCAACTTAAGCTTCCAATTAAGAGACTAAGTGTCTCAATTCACTCTGAAATGTTTACACCCCATAAGTTTAACAACATTGACACTGTTATATACGTTTGATATGGTATTTTGAATGGAAACGTTTTATAAAAAGTTTGAAAAGTAGATTTTATATTGTTATTAATATTACTACTTTCGAATATGCTTTAAATTATACTCATATAATATGAGAAAGTTTTTGAGATTTTCTTTATTGTAAAGATAGAAATTATTTTATTCACTAGAAATGAAGGTTAGCTTTTTTCCATTTTAAGAATTAAGCATACGACAATTTATACTTTTTATATGAGATTGGAAAAATTAAAAGTTGAGAAAATATATGTATTTTTACATGGATGCTTTAATGAAATAATAGTGTATGTATTTATTTTATATGGTACCACATAATCATGATGGTAAAATATATAAAGTGTATTAAAATGAATAGTATTGTAAGTAAGTTGAAATAATTCTTAATTATATGGGTAATTGGTTAATTATTGAGTTAACTGACTAAATGTAAGAATTGCCTTGTCCACCTGGGACCATGACAACTAAAGCAAAGTGTGACTAATATGTGTATTATACGGGTATCACCTTTTGGGGATCAGAATACTTGTTAAGCATTGAAATTTATAAGTGGGGATCCTTATTTAGGTGGATTTCTTGGAAACAATCTAAGGATACAACAAGATACCCTTATGCACAATGAATAGCAACAACAAAAGTAACGAGAAATTCATATATTTTCCATCTTTGAAAGGAGAGGTCAATGGTGAAGGTATACTAGTTCTTCGTGAGATTTTGCATCTGAGGATCGTTTATAATCCCCTTGTTCCGTCACAGTACGTATTACATTCTTAATTACTATGTGATGAACTCTTTTATTCTAGACTATGATGCTTACAAATAAAATTTCATATGTGCAGTGTGCCTTATGTTATATGATAACCATTGTGTTCTAAGTAATTTGTGATCACTGGTAGCACATGAAAAAAATGTCAAGAAAAAATCCGCCGTCACGTGTTTTCGCAAAAGACGTGAGTTAAGATTATTAAGAGAATCGGCTCAGGTATGTTAAGGTTAATTCTTCCTTCTTTTGGCATGATCCAAGTAATGATACGTAAACATAATTCTATTCCATAAGTGATTCTACTCTTAGCAGTTAAGGATGTCTATGTTATTCTTTCCTGTAAAGTGATATGCAAGCACGTCTAAGTATGTTCCTAAGTCTCTATTGAGCTATATGATAAAGATGTTAATGTTTTATAATATAGTGAGACATGCATCTTCATGCATTTACCACCGTGCTACAGCCGGTTGGGCAGTTACCGTCGGTTGGGCAGTTTTATATTATTATTTACCTTCAGTTGGGCAGACATGCATATTCATTTACCATCGAGCTACGACCGATCGGACAGTCATGCATTTACCACCGAGCTACGGCCAGTTGGGCAGTTTTATATTTACCACCGAGCTATTGTCGGCCGGGCAGTCATGCATTTATCACCGAGCTACGGCCTGTCGGACAGTTACCACTAATCAGTTGGGCAGTCATGCATCATACGATATGGATAATAGTCGCAAAGAGAATATATATATATATATATATATATATATATATATATATTTTCTTT
>ML274680.1:341384-383475 GCA_005239495.1 Nicotiana undulata | reverse complement strand
TATATATATATATATATATATATATATATATATATATAATAAGTATGCATATACGGTGGGACTTCAAGGATTCAGGTTTATTTTTATTTGTCTTCAATTAATGTTGACTTATTGTTATGTTTCAGTTCTGCCTTACATACTCAGTACATTATTCGTACTGACGTTTTTTTGTTGGAAACGCTGCACTCATGCATGCAGGTATAGAAAATCAGTTTGACGAGCCCTCATAGTAGACGAGATTGGCTTCAGCGAAGGATCGGTAAGATCCACCTCATTTGGAGTGCAGCCGAGTCTATGAGACATTGTGTTAGAATTTTGCTACAAACTTATGGGTAGGCCGGTACCTGTCCCATTTGATGTCAAATAATCTTAGAGGCTTTGTAGACAGAGGTTCATTTTGTACAGCATGTCAGAGGCCTTGACGGCCCATATGTATTCATGTTTTATGAAAAATGGTTCATTGATACTAGGTTGCCCACTTATAGTCATACATTACGAGTTGTGGCAATGTTGGCCCATGATAGTTACAAAAAGAAAGAGTTGCAGAGTGGTTTGCTCGGGCCAATGTGACACCGGGTGCCAGCCACGCCTCCCCAGGTTTGGGGCATGACACGAAATCACACTGGACTCAAACAAACCAACCTGGTAAGACATAATACAGCTGTAAAGCACAAAAAAAAAAAAAGCAAAAATGGGGGAAACAGGGCTATAACTCTTGAAATGACCGGCCGAGTCAGTAAATCCTTTTTCTCAAGTGTTGAAGCAGTTTCTTGATTACTTGGATGTGAAAATTTAAATATTCACTCCCAAAATTATGATGGGGTCCATCCCCGTAAATAAAAAAAATAAAAAAATAAGAAATCAAACATCAAGGGCCAAATCGGTTTTGGCAACAACTTGCTAGAATGCAAGTTGGCAAATTGCTAGTAAAACAAGCATTTCTATTTATTGGAGGAAAGGTGACTTTTCCTACAAAAAGGATATCTCGGTTTATTTTTTGAAACACGTAGAAGAAACAAAGCTTCAAGTATTTCACAGATAAGAAAAATAGTCTGTGAGAAAAAACAGAGAGTGTGAGCGATATTGTAGTGAGATAGAAATCTCAAAAGATGGTTATTTCTTTTTAGTGTATATTGGTTCGTGGATTATTTACTCGGGATTACGGAGTGTAAAATTCCTCATTAATATAGATTACTTTTCTCCTCTCGAGCCCATGATTTTTTATCTTATTCAGAAGAGTTTTCATGTTAAATCTTTTTGTCCTTGTTGTTCTTTTTATTATTGATGATTATCGTATATCGATACTACGTTACTATTCCACTGTAATTACCGTGAATAATATTTCTATGAGAGGTTTATTCCCAACAACTGGTATCAGAGCAAAGAATCTTCTCTTCCAAAGAAATACTATTCACTATCGGTAGTACTATACTCAATAAAAAAAGTTTGGAGTAAAGTATGAGGTAACAAAATTCAACGGCCATGAGTAGCTCTGTATGATGTATTATGACTTATGTGAATTATCGATTTATGGTTTCAGGTTATTCGGAATTGGTTTGGAACAATGAATTTCATTGTTGAAGCTTAAAGTTGAAAGAGTTGACTAACTTTGAATTTTTGTGAAGTTGACCCTGAAATAGAGTTATGAAGATTCTGTTAGGTCCGAATAATAATTTTGGACTCAGGCGTGTGCTCGGATTTGCATTTGGATGTTTCTATAAGGTTTCAGCTCAAATTGGTGAAAATTTGAAATTTGAAGGTTTTGAAAGTTCAAAAGTTTGACCGGAAGTTGACTTTAAGGATAGGAGACGTATTGTGGTTTCGGGAATTGGAATAGCTCAGTTATGTCATTTGGGACTTGTGTGCAAAATTTGGATTCATTCCAGGTTGATTTGCTATGTTTCGGCACGAGTTATTGAAGTTGAAAAGTTCAAAGTTCATAGATTTTTATTTGAGGTGTGATTCATCGTTTTGATGTTGTTATGTGCGTTTTAAGGCCTCGAGTAGGACTATATTGTGTTATGAAACTTGTTGGAATATTCGGATGGGATCCCAAGGGGCCCGGGTGAGTTTCAAACGAGGTTCAGATCATTACATCGCATTTTGGATTTTTCCTAAGCTGTTGGTTCTTGTGATGACCCAAGGGTTCATTTTATGAAATTAGACCTCATTCTAGGCTTATTATCCATAAAAAGATAAATTTTAACTACCTCGATTTGTGTGCGCAGTCCGGGCGTGAAACCGGAAAGCTTTTATGTGAAAATATGAGAAATAGTTAATTCTAAAGTTAAAATTTGATTATAGTTGACTTTGGTCAACATTTTGACCAAACGGACCCGGATCTGTATTCCGACGATCCCGGAAGGTCCGCAGTAAAATATGGGACTTGGGCATATGCCCGGAAATGAATTCCGATGTCCCAAGCCATAGAAATCAATATTTTGAAAGAAATTATTTTGCTGAATTTTTTAATGAAATAAAAAAAGAATTAATATTTGAAACCATTGGTATCAGGCTTGTATTTTGGTTCCGAAGCCCGATACAGATTTATTATAGTATTTAAATGCTAACTGTGAAATTTGGTGAAAATCGGAGTTTATTTGACGTGGTTTGGACGTCCGGTTGAGAAATAATGAACTTTAAATGTTCTTGAGAAAAATGATGAGTTTTGAGGTTTAATTAATAGTTTTCGTTTTATTTTCATGATTTTATTGTACGAGCAAGTTCGTATGATATTTTTAGATTTGCGTGCATATTTGGTTTAGAACCCCGAGGGCTCGGGTAGGTTTCGGATAGGTCACAGAATGTTTTAGACTCATAAATTGTTGCTGTAAATTTCTATTCTGGTGCCCAGGTATTTTACTCTTCGCGTTCGCATGGTCATCGTCGCGAACACATAGAGTAAAGTATGTTGGCCCCCTTTTTGTTCTATGCGAACGCACCCCCCTCCACGAACGCGATGCATTATTGGGCCTGGGGAAGGGGGCTGCCCTATAACTACGCGAACGCAGCCCAGGTAACACGAACGCGAAGGCCTAGGTCCCCTACAGCTACGCGAACGCCGCCCCATACTCACGAACGCGAAGGCCAATAAGGCCTGATCCTATGCGAATGCGGGCAGGCCCACGCGAACACGTAGAAGGCCTGCCCAGCTATATAAATTCGATTTCAAAACGGACAGAACCCTTCTTCAAATTTTCTGAACTACACAGCCCTAAGGACGATTTTCTTCACCAAAATTCATCCACAAGTTGTTGGTAATCAAGTCCAAACTTTACTCTTTCAATTACCCAATGTTTTTCATCACATTTAAATAAAAAATCAAGAGCTTTTATGGTAAAAATTGAGGGTTTGGGTAAAATTGGGGAATTTTGTAAAAATCAAATCTTTACCTCGAATTGAACGAGTGCGAGGCGAGCTTTTAGAAGCTCAAGACAGCCTTGACTTCAGCACCGGCATTGGTGTTACCCTCAGGTTCGGGTTCTTTCACGATGTATTTTTATGCTTCCCGATTTGGACTTGGAGCAGTATTGATACACGATGGCAGGGTGATCGCATATGCGTCTCGACAGCTGAAAGTCCATGAGAAGAATTATCCTGTTCATGACTTAGAGTTGGCAGCCATTGTTCATGCATTGAAAACTTGGAGGCACTATCTTTATGGCGTGCCGTGTGAGTTTTCACTGACCATCGCAGTCTCCAGTACTATTCAAGAAAAAGGATCTAAATTTGAGGCAACGGAGATGGTTAGAGTTGCTGAAGGATTATGATGTCACTATATTGTATCACCCAGGGAAGGCCAACGTGGTGGCCGATGCATTGAGTAGAAAGGCGGTGAGCATGGGCAGCCTTGCGTATATTCCAGTCGGTGAGAGACTGTTAGCTTCAGACATTCAGACGTTGGCTAATTAGTTCGTGAGGTTGGATATTTCTCCCATCAGTGTTCTAGCTTGTACAGTCGCTTGGTCTTCTCTAATTGAGCGTAGATGATGACCCGCATTTGATGGTTCTTAGGGACATAGTTCGGCGCGGTTGTGCAAAACAGGTTACAGTTGGAGATGACGGTATTTTGAGGTTACGGGGTGGTATATGTGTGCCTAATGTTGATGGGCTTCGTGAATTGATCCTTGAGGAGGCTCACAGTTCTAAGTATTCGATTCACCCAGGTACAACCAAAATGTACCAGGATTTGAGGCAATATTATTGGTGGAGAAGGATGAAAAAGGACATTTTGTATATGTGGCTCGTTGCTTAAATTGTCGGCAGGTAAAATATGAGCATCTAAGACCCGGTGGTTTGCTTCAGCAGATAGAGATTTCTAAGTGGAAGTGGGAGAGTATCACTATGGACTTCATTGTTGGACTCCCACAGACTTAGAGGAAATTTGACCCAGTTTGGGTTATTGTGGATAGGCTGACTAAATCAGCACATTTCATTCCTGTGGTAAGTACTTATACTTCGGAGAGGTTGGTAAAGATATATATTCGAGAGATTGTTCGCCTTCATGGTGTGCCCATGTCTATCATTTCTTATCGGGGTACGCAGTTTACTTCGCACTTTTGGAGGGCAGTTCAAAATGAGTTGGGTACCCGAGTGCAGTTGAGCACAACATTTCATCCTCAGACTGACGGGCAGTCCGAGCATACCTTTCAGATTTTGGAGGATATGCTCCGCGCTTTTGTTATTGACTTTGGAGGTTCTTGGGATCAGTTCTTTCCGTTAGTGGAGTTTGCTTAAAATAATAGTTATCAGTCGAGCATTCAGATGGCTCCTTATGAGGCATTATATGGTAGACAATGCAGATCGCCAGTTGGATAGTTTTAGCCGGGAGAGGCTCGGTCACTGGGTACAGACTTAGTGCAGGAGGCCTTAGATAAGGTCAATATTATTCAGGAGAGACTACGTGCAGCTCAGCCTAGGAAAAAGAGTTATGCCGATCGTAAGGTTTGTGATGTAGCATTCATGGTTGGAGAGAGAGTATTGCTTCGTGTGTCGCCCATGAAGGGTGTCATGAGGTTTTAAAAGAAGGGTAAGTTGAGCCCTAGGTATGTCGGGCCGTTTGAGATTCCTGATAGAGTGGGGGAGGTAGCTTATAGACTTGCGTTGCCTTCAGGGTTATCCTCAGTTCATCCGGTATCCCACGTGTCTATGCTCCGAAAATATCATGGTGATCCATCCCACGTGTTAGATTTCAGCTCTGTCCAATTGGACAAAGACTTGACTTATGAGGAAGAGATGGTAGACATTTTAGACCGGCAGGTTCGTCAGTTGAGGTCTAAGAGTTATCCTTCAGTCCGAGTGTAGTGGAAAGGCCAGTCCATGGAGGTAGCTACTTCGGAGTCCGAATCGGACATGCAAAGTAAATATCCACACTTTTTCGCTAATTCAGGTAATCTTCTATGTCCGTTCAAGGACGAACGTTTGTTTTAGAGGTGGAGATTGTGATGACCTAAGGGGTCATTTTATGAAATTAGACCTAATTCTAGGTTTATTAGCCATAAAAAGATAAATTTTAACTACCTCGATTTGCGTGCGTAGTCCAGGCGTGAAATTGCAAAGCTTTTATGTGAATTCTGGCAATGCCGGAAGGTCCGCAGTAAAATATGGGACTTTGGTGTATGCCCGTAAATGAATTCCGAGGTCCCAAGCCTTAGAAATCAAATTGTTGAAAGAAATTGTTTTGCTGAATTTTTTAATGAAATAAAGAAAAGAATTAATATCTGAAACCATTGGTATCAGGCTCGTATTTTTGTTCCGGAGCCCAGTACATATTTTTTATAATATTTAAATGCTAACTGTGAAATTTGGTGAAAATCAGAATTTATTTGACTTAGAGCCCCGAGGACTCAGGTGAGTTTCAGATAGGTTACGGGATGTTATAAACTCATAAATTGCTGCTGTAAATTTCTGCTCTGGTGCCCAGGTATTTTACTCTTCGCGTTTGCATGGTCTTTGTCGCGAACGCATAGAGTAAAGTATGCTGGCCCCTTTTTGTTCTATGCAAACGCACTCCCCCCCCCCCCCCCCCCCCCCCCCCCCCCCCCCCCCCCCTCCGCGAATACGATGCATTACTGGGCCTGGGGGAGGGGGCTTCCCTACAACTACGCGAACGCGGCTCAGGTAACGCGAATGCGAAGGCCCATGTCCCCTACAGCTACGCAAACGCAACCCCATACTCGCGAACGCAAAGGCCAATAAGTCCTGACCCTATGCGAACGCGGGCAGGCCCACGCAAATGCGTAGAAGGCCTGCCTAGCTATATAAATTCGATTTCAAAGCGGACAGAACCCTTTTCTTCAAAATTTTAAATCTACACAGCCCTAAGGACGATTTCTTCACCAAATTTCATCCCAAAAATGTTGTTAATCAATTCTTAACTTTACTCTTTCAATTACCCAATGTTTCATCACATTTAAATCAAAAATCAAGAGTTTTCATGGTAAAAATTGAGGGTTTGGGTAGAATTAGGGAATTTTTTAAGAATCGAATCTTTACTTCGAATTAAGGTTGAAATTCGAAAAAAATTGTATATTCGGGCTCGGGGGTGAATGTGTAAACGTAATCTGGTCCGAACCCCGAGTTTGGACCAAGTGGGCCAGGAGTCGGGTTTTAACTTTTTTTTTACAAAAATTAGAAAAAATTATAATTTTCGGTAAATTTAGTTCCTTTAGCATTAATTAATGATATTAAGTTAATTATTGTTAGATCAGAGTGTATTGGAGGTGAATTCAAAAGGAAAAGCTATAATTGAGCAGTGAGTGGCTTGCGAATTTGAGGTAAGTGCTTGGTTTAACCTTGACTTGAGGGAATAGGAATCCCCAACTAAATTATTGTGTGAAATTGCATGTGTGTGGTGTAGAGGTGAGGTGACGAGTATCTACGCACCACCAAATGGTCAGGTTACATGATCCCTTTCCCATTTCCTATTTAATTGCTTCATGTTTTTAATTGTTTCATGTTCATTATTGTTCCTATGATTAATTGGCTTGTTATATTGTTGTTAAGTCTTGTTGCAATTAATTTTGGGAAAGTATTAGTTTTTTTCCTTGTTTTCATTATGGTACATAAAGACTGAGTGGATTGACATTGTTTTACGAGATATATATGTATTCCTGTTGGTTCCCTTTCGAGATAATATCGATAAGTTATGAAGTTTTTTGCTTACAATTGTTGGTATAAAAGTGTTGTGAAAGGATTGGCCTGAATTGTGAAAGTTTTTAATAAATAAATAAATTGATACGGTGGACAGGTGGGATCGGGTTGCATGCCGCAAAAAGCAAGTGATAAGGGAGGACATTTATGTTTTATTGATTTTAAATATAAAGATTTGGAAAATTTATTGTTTTACTCTACTGTTTTTCATATTATGCACCTTTGGTTATTTTAAAGTGAAGTTTGGAACTTTGGAAATTCATGTGAGATCTTGGTTACAGCTGAGGTCTGGAATAGGCGACTAAGCTATTTTATTTATTATTGCAGTTTATCTTTCTGGTTTGTATAGAATTATTTTATTGCTTTATTATATATATATATATATATATATATATATATATATATATATATATATATATATATATATATATATTATCACAGGATATGTTATAATTGCCCGCCTTAACCTTGTCACTACTTCGTCGAGGTTAGGCACGGCACTTACTCAGTACATGGGGTCGGTTGTATTGATACTAGACTCTGCACTCTTTCGTGCAGATCCATGTACCGGCCAGCATTAGAGATTTTTGGTAGAGGACACCCATCACTCGGAGACACCAGGTATATCTGCCGGCGTTCGCAGATCCCTAGAGTCTTCTCTTAGTTCGTAAAGACTGTTTTATATTTTCTCAAAATGGTTTTTATTAATTCTTTCAGTCCATTATTTGTAGTAGTCCTAGAAGTTTGTGAATTGTGACACCATATCTTGGGGTAGTCTTATTATTACTTATTAGTTAGAGGCTCGGCTTAATTATTCATTTATTATTTATTCCGTGGATTTATGCAAGGGAAGTAATAAAGTTTATTTTATTTACAATTGTTTTGTTATGATTAAGTAGACTTTAACGGAAATCAATTAAATAAACTCTAACATTGGCTTGCCTAGTGTCGCACCCCCTTTTTCCTCTCCTTTCAGATCGGTCAGGGTTTTTGATATTATTGGGACAACTCATTTCCTTTTGGGATAAGGGATGTAAGGATTTGAAGAGCCGCCACCTAACGAACTAAGGTGCGTTAGGGCACCTATTAAGGGTCACAATAACACTAATTGGATAACCAGAGATTGGGTAAGAGCTTGAAATTACTCCAAGAGGAAGGTGTTAGGCACCCCTCAAAGTCCACAAATGTGGTTCCCGGCCAAACAAGCTTTGTGAATTTAGACAAGTAGCAAATAGGCAATCAAAGTATACACATGTAAACAAATAGTGGTTTGAAAAGATTCACACTCTAAGCACACATATGTAATGAAGTTCTAAAAGATTTATGGTCTAAGCACATATATGTAAAGGATAAGGGAGGTTCTAAGTTGTTTATCCTATAGGATCACATCGATGCAATGCCCGGTAATCACTCCTCAGTGAGGGGCTACACGTGGCATTAGCGCACTGGTCATCATATCCACATCTACCTTTTACCCTACCCCTTAGCGGTTATTAAGCGAGTGTATTTAACGAACTCTAAGCGTGTTGTTACCCGTCCCTTCTTAATGGTCCTGGAGGAATTTTAGGACCTCTAAATATAGTTAGTTCTAGACAAAACCCCTAAGTTTAAAAGGATAAAATTCTCAGCGACAAGCAAGAAGAAATAGGACTGATTAGATAAATGCAGGAAAGCAGTTACGAGGCTCGGATTTATCTCGACAAGTAATGCACATATTCAACACATCTCAAACACAAAAAGAGCAGTTTATTAGACAGGAACCTAAGACAGGATATCTAAGTGGATCAATGCACAGAAATATGCAGCTTTATTTCATAAACTCATAAGCAGGTCCCTAATCAGTTTGCCTACTGATTTTAAGCTTGTTAGCCTTTAAGTCGTAAACGCAATCAAGCAGTTCTCTAGTTTTAAAGAGATTGATTACCTAAGGCTTTCCTAGGTGTGGGATTGTGCATAACAACTACCAGAATTATTAAACAGTTCAGAGGTTGTTTTACCTAAAAAAATGATGTTCTAAGTGATGTAAATCTGAGAATGTAGAGATTGTTACCAGTTTTATTAAAAATAGAGATGGCAATTATACGTAACACCATTTTATACCTTTTTATGAATCAGCAGTTTAAACTAGGCGTGGTTAAGCAAATGCACACGAAATCCTAGAGCATGTTATCTAAGATGCACATACAGATGCAAAATGGTTAAGACATAATTTCAGGATGCACAGAATCCCTACAGCATGGTTTCTAAAATGCACAAAGAGTTACAGGATGATTGAGACATGATTTATGACTGCCCAGGAGTCACAGTTTTTATATTTATTATCCTAGGAGCAGGATCTCTAAGTTGTAGGCATAAGCATAGATTAAGGACATGTTGTACGTTAAAGCAGTAAACATGAACTCCCTAAAGACATGATATCTAATGCATGTTTGGCATGGTTTGAATGAACATGTTGGTCCTAAGCATGGATTCTAATACAGATATAGGGAATGTAAAAGCCTAAGGCATTATTTCTACCCAGTAACATTGATAAACTACATAGCTACCCTCCCCATTTCACTAGTCATCCCAATATCTGTTTACAAATAATTATTACAGTACCGGCTGAATAAATTACATAAATAGATAAAGGAAAAGAAGAAGTTAAACTATAGGGAGCCTGAAGCAGTCCTAGATGTTCATACCCTCAACTGTCAAAGTTTCATAGCCCTTCTCATGTCAGGGTGCGTCAGAGTTCCCTAAGGACCTCAAGGATCCCGGACAATGCTCACACTCAGATTTCATAATTAGAACTGAGTAAGTTCAGTGTGGAAGAGCCAGCCTCAAGGCATCAGAGTTCAGAGGGTTCTCACAGGAATCCCAAAGCAGTCACACACTAGAGGGGGCAGAACTTAAGGACCTAAGAGTAGAGTGAGAGTGCTTGACATAGTTTCGAAAATGCTTTGGTATAAAAATAGTATTTAAAAGACTTAGTTGAAGTTTATAAAAGTATGAAGTGGTTTAGTAGTGAAATAGTTTGAACAAGAATAGGGTAATTAAACAAATAATAGATCAGCTACAGAACATAACAGGTTCAGCAACACTCAAACAACAGTCCTTTACACAGGGGTAAGGGGTGTTGGGGACAGATATAGCACCCAAGGTGAGCACATATCAAGCATAAGCATTGAAGTCTCAAGGAATAGCAAACAATAGGTCATGGGCTCAAGAATTGCTAATTGGGGACATGGTTACATAGAATCAGAAGTGCTTAGGGACTTGTGGGATTGGGGATAACTAATGATGTAAACATGGTATAAGATTATCAATTTTAGAACAAACAATAGAAGGCATAGTGGTATAAAACAGGATTGAGCATATAATCAGAACAGTTCAGAATAACAAATTGTTTACAAACAGGTTTGTACTAGATCAGGTTAAACATAGAATTATGGGGTGTATAGGATTAGGAGATAACTGAATCATAAATAGTGCAGACATTGAATTACTAAGAATGATCGAGTAGGATTGAGCATAAGATCAGTACAACTTAGGGTGACAATTGCTTTGCACAACAGGTGCATACTAGAACTAAGCAACACATTGGCAAAAAAACAGAGAGGAGTCACATTGAGGCAGTCGACAAAGGAAGTAAACATGTTCATAAATAGGTTGATCCTAAAAGGGGTTAGAACATAACTAGTGTACTAAGTTAAACAAGTTAAACACATGTTGAGAAGAAAATAATAGACAGAAACAGATTAGTACAATGATGAACTAAAGCAGTAGAAGAAACACATGTATTTTGGAACTTGAATTTAAAATCAGAACATACCAGTAAGGAGAATAGACACAAAGTGAAGACCAGGAAAGTGCAATAATTAGCCTTGGCTTGCAGCCGGCTAATTCAGTAGCAATAGCAAGTAACAAAGTAAGCAGAAGAGTTTTGAGTGTATGAGAGAGTTGTAAACTAATCTCAGTTCGTGTGTCCAAACGACTGTCTTTGAGAGTAGAAGAGAGCAATATATATATATATATATATATATATATATATATATTAGTTTGAAAGCTAGGTAAATAAGGTAAGAATCAGATTGTTTTCTAATTATAGATCTCGGAAATAATTAGAGTAAAATCAGTCCAAGTCTTCCCTTAATTAAGGGAATCAGTTTAAGCGGTAAAGAACAGGTAACAAGTAAGGAAAGAAATCATGTATAGCTGGAGCATAACAAATAAGGAATAATTCAAACACAGTGGGTACATAGTAAGCAATTAGGGACAGGTACATAAGATTCTAATTAGGGAAATAACATATGAGTCAATTAGCAGTATAGTCAACCACATAAGAAGGCAAGAAATTAATCTAAAGGCCGAAAATCAGAAAGGATATTGACACAGGAAATTAGGGATTCAGAGAATCGAAAATAGTACTAATATTAAGGAAAACAGTATAGACTTCCAGGAATAAATAGATAAACAGAGTGTAAGCAAACAGAACCATATCGGAAACCTTAATAAAAATAATTAGGGTAAAAAAAATCATAAAACACTTTAATCAATCGAGGAATACTCATGAGAATCGAACACACATATAGCAGAATCGAAAAGCAAGGATGAACTCAGGAATTATAACATAGTTAAAACAAGGGTTTTAACATAACAAATTAAGCTTAAAAGCAACTTAACAAAAAGTCGTTTAAACATATGAGAATCAGAGAACAACCTTAAAAAAGACCAGAAATATTTTGAAGAAAAGTTTCAGAAACCTTAGTGGGAAAATAAAGCGACGCTTTGAGAAATCGAAAGGTTTTTTCACAAAACAAACGAAAACAGCTCAAAAAACCCTCAGATCCGTTATAGATTTAAGAGGTACAGGAGAAGAGGTTAGGTTTTTCTAGAAAATAACCCAAAAATAGAGAGACCGGCTTAGAAACCCATAGGTTTAGCCGGAAAATAGAAAGATCTTACTCGATCGAGCCATGGTGGCCTGAGAATGGTGAGCACAGGCCCAGGGGGTAAGTGAACTGCCACTGGTCCCTTGAGGACCTCAAAGACAACATGAATCCGGTCATGAAGGAGCCGATGAGGCTAGGGGTGGTGGTGAGAACCACCATTAATACTGGCGAGCAAGCAGCCGGTGAGTGGAAACCATGGTTTAGCAGAGGGAGTTTGAGAGAATGATAGGAGTGTGACTGCAGGTGAGGATGAGAGAATGAGAGGGGTTTGGGGGTATAGGTTAGGTTAATTAAGGTAAGGTTAAATCTGGGTCGTTGATCAAAATGTATCAACGGCCAGATCTAACAAGAGTTGCATCAGGTAGATTAGGAATTGGTCTTGGGGGTTGGGCTTGGTTTAATCAGCTATTTTTGGGTTGGTTTGATAGGGGTTGGTTAATTAATTTAGGCTAAAATTGAAATAGGAATGGACTATTTGTTAAATACCAAGATAGTTTAATTAAAATAATTTTATAAAATAACTATTAATTATGAAAATGAATCCTATGCATAAAAATAACTTAGAAATGATTACTTGGTATTTAAATATATAAGGACTAAGTTCAGGTAAAAATGGCACAAAAATTATATGCATGGACTATAATTGTAAAGTCATTGCAATTATAGCCACAAGATGCCAATTTAGCTAATTATGAAATAATGTGATCTTAATAGGACCATAAACAATAAATTAAATCAATAAATACTTTTGAAATCATTTATGATGCAATTTTGTAATTTTTTATTTGGAATAAAATGTTGGACAAATTAATAAAATTGTAGAACAATTATGGAAAAATACCCATTTCTAGTAATGCATGATTTTAAAGGTATATGTGCAATTAAAAATATTTTGGTAAAAATTGGGTATCAACAACTGCCCCTCTTTACCCGAAAAGGATGAAAGAGTTGTCGGGTAAAGATATGATGGCCAATTTTGACCGAGCGAAACGGTTTGAGAGATTTAGGGGCGCACCCTGGCTTCTGAGCTGCTATATATCCCTGATTTTACAAGAATCATGTCGTATGTAGTATCGGATTCATCGGCGAAGTATACCGGTGAAATCATCACAAGAACGGACGCAACCTCTAGGATGGGCGAAAGAACGGTTTACGGGGAGATCAAGTTTGATACAACTGAGGGAACTGGAGCGGGATCGCTCCTCCTAGGGTAGCCGCTGCTTTTCGGGTTACCTACAAATAAGAATACTACAAGCATATATTGTGCATAAATTTAAACATGATGCAAGTTCCCATTGGACATGAGAGCTGTCGCGAAAGGTTAGGGATGACGTCCTTAAACCATGATGTCCTGGGCCATGAATTGTTTGATGAGAGATTCGCAGATCATGAAATGATGTTCTCGGTCCATGAAGATGGTGCCTCCAAACTATGACGCCTTTGAATAATGATATGCAAAAAATGAGAGAGATCCTTAAGCCATGGCATGGTGTCTTCCGGGTATGAGGATGATGTCGTTTAGACTATGACGCCTTTGGACAAGTTTGCGATATTTCAGCCTATGAGATGCAATAAATAATGTTGACTATACAGAGCTTAGTCTTGTGAATTGGAGGGCAGAGCTTAGCCCGAAAGAGAAGCGAAGTAGATAATGCTTTGAGAGACAACATTTAGTCTTGGTGAAAAAGTAAATTGGAGGCAAAGCTTAGCCTCATGCGGGTATGGAGACAGAGCTTAGTCTCATGCAAATGAAGGCAGCTATTAGCCTTATGCAGGTGAAGGCAGAGATTAGCCTTATCAAAAATGGAGGTAGAGCTTAACCTCATGCAAAATGGACACAGAGCATAGTCTCATGCGGGGGGAAGGCAACGATTAGCCTTATGCAGATGAAGGCAGAGATTAGCCTTATGCAAGGGAAGGCAGAGATTAGCCTTGTGTAGAGTGCAGGTAGAGCTTAACCTCATGCAGATAGAAACAGAGCTTAGTTTCATGCAGGGGAAGGCAGCGATTAGCCTTATGCAGATGGAGGCAGAGTTTAGCCTCATACAAAATGCGGGACAGAGTTTAGTCCCATGCAAGATGAAGGCAGAGATTAGCCTTATGTAGAAAAATAAATAGCAAATGGTAACAGGGTTTCTTAGTTGGTAGCAGATATTGATATTGCGATCGTTGTTAGCATTGTAACTACAGAGCATGCTCATTCTTTGTGCCGATAACAAATTTTGGCAAGTGCAATGGTTTCGAGAATTGTGACTTTGAACATGTTTATTCTTTGTTCCTGCATCCAAAGAAAAATCACGAGTTCTGTAGATGGGGAAGGTTGGTTCGTATCCCCGCTGGCTTTGCTCGACTCGTTCTGCTTGGTTTGATGATCATGTTCATATCATCGAGGTAGCGTTTGCCAAACAAAGCTATTTTTGGAAGCAAGCATTCATGATTTTGTAAAGACATAGTATAAAATATATTTTAAGAAATTTAGATGAACCAACGACCGTGACACTGCTCAAGACATTGCAACCTCTCATGCTACAGAATTTTTAGGGTCTTCCTCAAAATTCTGCCCCAGTTAGATGAATTGACGTCTCTGACTGTTGCGATCAGCTGAACTTGCTTCGGAATTTTGTGGGTCCTCCTCAAAATTCTGCCCTGATTTCTGATTGCGGGGGGAAAATAAGATTTTATTGAATTGTGAACGAACCCATAAGGCTGCCTACGTATCCCCTCTTAAACGGGAATCAGGTCAGGCGTAGTTCAATTTACATCATTTGAGGAAAGCATAAAGAATTACACATAGTAGCGCTTGATTGCATCAAAATTGATTGGTTTTGGCCAGACTTCTCGATCCATTTCTGCAAGTATAAGAGCTCCTCCTGTCAATACTCGGTGAACCATATACAGATCTTTCCAGTTGAGAGAGAATTTCCCTTTGGCTTCATCCTGATGCGGAAAAATCTTCTTTAACACCAACTGCTCCGGTGTGAACTGTCTTGGCTTGACTCTTTTGTTGAAGGCTCTAGTCATTCTGCTCTGAAAAAGTTGTCTGTGGCATACTGTATTCATTCTTTTTCTTTCTATGAGGGCCAGTTGCTCATAACGACTCTTTATCTATTCTGCGTCGCTGAGCTCAGCTTCTTGTATGATTCTCAAGGAAGGGATATCCACTTCGGCAGGAATAACAGCTTCCATCCCATAAACCAACAAGTAGGGATTTACCCCGATTGATGTGCGGACTGTGGTGCGGTATCCAGTAAGGAAAATGATAGCTTTTCATGCCATTGTCTATGTTTTTCTATCATCTTTCTCAATATCTTCTTGATGTTCTTGTTGACGGCTTCTACAACTCCATTCATTTGAGGTCTATAGGCTGTGGAATTCTTGTGTTTGATTTTGAAAGTCTCGCACATGGATTTCATCGGATCACTGTTGAGATTGGAGCCATTGTCGGTGATGATTGACTCTGGGACTCCGAATCGACAAACAATATGGTCGCGGACAAAGTCTGCCACGGCTTTCTTAGTCACTGCTTTGTAAGATGCTGCTTCGACCCATTTGGTGAAATAATCAATAGCTACTAAGATTAACCTGTGTCCATTTGAGGTTGTAGGCTCGATTGGTCCAATGATGTCCTTTCCTCAGGCAGCGAATGGCCAATGCGAGCTTGTTGCATTGAGCTCACTTGGGGGTACCTTTATCATATCTGCATGTACCTGACATTGATAGCATTTCCGAACATACAGGATGCAGTCCGTTTCCATGGTCATCCAGAAATAACCGACCCTGAGTATCTTCTTTGCCAAGACAAAACCATTCATACGTGGGCCGCAAGTCCCAGCATGTGTCTCTTCAAGCAATTTGGAGGCTTCCTTTGCATCGACATATCTCAGTAATCCCAAATCGGGAGTTCTTCTGTATAGGGTTCCTCCACTATGAAAGAAATTATTGGACAATCTCCGAAGCATGCATTTCTGGACATGAGTTGCATGCCCCGGGTACTCTCCCTTTACCAAGTACTCTTTGATGTCGTCGAACTATGGTTTTCCGTCTGCTTCTTCCTCAACATGGGCACAATATGCCGACTGGCTATGGATCTTTACCGGAATAGGATCAATGAAGTTCTTATCTGGATGTTGTATCATGGATGATAGAGTGGCGAATGCATCGGCGAACTCGTTCTGAATTATGGGGACGTGCCGAAAGTCCGTCTTTGTGAACCTATTTCTCAATTCCTGCACATCGTGCAGATACGGAAGTATCTTGGAATTCTTGGTAGCCCATTCTCCTTGTACTTGGTGTATTAGCAAGTCTGAATCACCAATTACCAGCAACTCCTGAATGTTCATGTCAATGGACATGTTGATCCCTAGGATGTAGGCTTCATACGATGCCATGTTGTTAGTACAGAGGAATCTGAGTTTAGCAGATACCGGATAGTGTTGACCGATTTTCGATACCAGGACAACTCCAATGCCGACTCTTTTGAAATTCGCTGCTCCGTCGAAGAACATTCTCCGACAGTCATAGGATTCTGCAATGTCTTCTCCTATGAATAACACCTCTTCATCGGGTTCGTATTCTCCGTCCACAGGGTTCTCGGCAAGATGGTCTGCCAATGCTTGTCCCTTGACCGCTTTCTGAGTCACATAGACAATGTCGAACTCACTCAGTAGGATTTTCCACTTGGCTAGCTTGCCAGTTGGCATGGGCTTCTGAAAGATATATTTCAAGGGATCCATCCTTGATATGAGATATGTGTGTAGGCACAGAAGTAATGCCTCAGTTTCTGGGCTACCTAGGTTAAAGCACAATAGGTACTCTCCAGTAGAGAATACCGTGCCTCGTATGGAGTGAACTTTTTACTCAGATAATATATATCATGCTCTATTCTCCCTGTCTCGTTATGCTGCCCCAGAACGCAGCCGAAAGCTCCATCTAGTACTTCGAGGTAGAGTAGCAAGGGTGTACCTGGCTCTGGCGGTACCAAGACTGGCGGTGTTGTTAAGTACTCCTTAATTCTGTCGAAAGCCTTTTGACAATCCTCAGTCTATTTGGTTGCAGCATCTTTCTTCAGCATCTTGAAGATAGGTTCACATATGACCGTGGACTGAGCTATGAAACGGCTTATGTAATTAAGGCGTCCCAGGAAATGCATCACATCTTTCTTGTGCTTTCCCAGTGGTAGCTCTTGGATGGCTTTGACCTTTGATGGATCCAATTCTATCCCTCGGCGGCTGACGATGAACCCAAGCAATTTTCCAGCAGGAACCCCGAATGCACACCTCGCAGGGTTTAATTTCATGTTGTATTTCCGCAATCTGTTGAAGAACTTCCTCAGACCTTCTATGTGGTTTGTGGCTTTCTTGGACTTGATAATGACATCGTCCACATATACCTCGATCTCTTTATGTATCATGTCATGGAAGATAGTGGTCATAGCTCTCATATAAGTGGCCCCAGCATTCTTTAGGCCGAATGGAATCATCTTATAACAGTATACTCCTCATGGCGTAATGAAAGCCGTTTTCTCAGCGTCTTCCTCGTCCATCCAAATACGACTGAAGTTCATGCTTGGCGCAATTGTCGATCAGGATGTGTATGTTTGGAAGAGGGAAATCATCCTTTGGACTGGCCCGGTTGAGATCCCGCTAGTCGACACAAACCCTAACCTTTCCATCTTTCTTAGGAACTGGCACAATGTTGGCTAACCATGTTGGATATTCAACTACCCTAAGGACCTTGGTGTTGATTTGCTTGGTAACCTCCTCTTTGATTTTCCTACTCATGTCAGGCTTGAACTTTCTGAGCTTCTGCTTTACTGGCGGGCACATTGGATTGGTTGGCAACTTGTGAGCCACAATGGAGGTGCTTAGCCCAGTCATGTCGTCGTATGACCATGCAAATATGTATTCATACTCTTTCAAGAATGGTGTGTATTCTTATCTTTCTAATGGTGACAAGTGTATGTTGATGCGAGTTTTTTCGACAGTTTCTGAATCTCCCAGGTTGACTACCGCAGTTTCGTCCAGATTAGACTTAGGTCTGTTCTCAAAATCCTCAATTTCTCTGACAGTTTCATCGGGTATGACATCCTCTTCTTATGAATCATTATCCTTTTGTTGCGTTGTCTCATTTCATGTCACAGTCATTGGTTCATCAAGACAGGAAATAGTAATGTTGTATAGATAAAAGTAATGCGAGAAAAACGATAATAAATAAATATTGATTCATTGAAACGTAAAAGCAATTTTGATAATTTAAACAAATATTTTGGAACATTGGAGATTTTATTGGAAAATAGTAATGCGAAAAGGAAATCATTAGTGAAATGAAATAAATAATGCTTGTTCAGCCTTGCTACACCGGGACTCGTCGGGCCCTAGATGTTCTGACAGTCCAATTACTAAGGAATGATCCTTTGCTCACGGCCTAGATGGAAGGGCCTTCCTCCTTCTCCTCAACAATAACACAACAATCCATGTCTTCATCTTCCAGGAATAGATTCTTCAAGGCTGCCAACGCTTCTTCTTCTTCTGACCCCCATATGATGTCAGCTTGTTGGAAGGTCTGCTCCAGATGCGGTATGGGCTGTTCCAATGGGTAATAAGGGTCGTGCAACGGTGGCGACTAGTTTTGTACTCTTGCCAAGTGTACTTGTATCCAATCCAAAAGTGGTTTCATGGCGCTTCAGCCGTATTGGTTTGGAAATCCCTTGAAGATTCTTGCCGAGTCCTTTTCCAGGCTCGTACCCGCTCCAATTCAATATTCTTTCGATCTTACTGTCCCACCACTTATCCTTCTATATTGTGTTAACCCGCTCGATGTGGTGGTAGGTTTCTCCACCCAGCCTTCTTCTACCTTCAACCACCAGGATGGTCTGACGGCTATAGATAGGGTTGATTCCATCTCCATGGATGATTACTTCCTGGTGGTTCCACTCGAATTTCACTGCCTGATGTAATGTTGATGCCACGTCCCCAGCGGCATGTATCCATGGCCGTCCCAATAACAGGTTGTAGGACGCCGATATATCTATCACCTAAAATTCAACCTCGAACCATGTAGGTCCCATTTGCAGACAAAGACTGATTTCACCAATGGTAGACCTCTGAGAACCGTCGAAAGCCTTTACATTCATGAACCCTTCTCTTATATCGTACAATACCTTTCCCAATTTCTTGAGTGTTGTCAATGGATAGATGTTGAGGCTGGATCCCCCATCTATCAGAATCTTGGTGATGAAGTAGTCCTCACATTGCACAGTGATGTGCAGTGCTTTGTTGTGACTTAACCCTTCAGGTGGCAGCTCGTCCTCGTGGAAAGTGATCTTATGACTTTCCAACACCTGTCCTACCATGTTGGCCATTTCTCTACTGGTGATGTTATTAGGCACATATGCTTCATTCAACACTTTCATCAAAGCATTCCTGTGCGCCTCCGAATTCTGCAACAATAATAGAATGGATATCTGGGCCGGAGTTTTGTTCAGTTGATATATGACTGAGTATTCCTTGGCTTGCGCCTTCCTCCAGAGATCATCCAGACCTATCTCAATGATGGGTGGTCTGTTGGAAGCCTGTTTACTGGATTCTGCTAAGTCTTCAGGTGTATAGACCATGTCGGTCCTGGTCATTCCTTGTGCGGCGCCAGCTTCTTCTATCTTGACCTTACCTTTCCTTCTTGCTTCAGCTACGTAATCCCAAGGTACATCATTAGTGTTGAAACGCGACGTAGTTGACATTGTCACCGTTATTGGTGTGGCTACCTTTACTTCAAATGGGACGGGTAAAGTGGCAGGTGGCATTACTTTCACCTCAAACGGCATAGGTGCATCTGCGGGTGGTGTCGCTTCAAACTTAAATGGGACTGGACTATGATAGGATTAAGTGTGACTGCTGGCTTCTTTGGATCATCACATTCTATGATCAACCCGATCGACCCCTCTGGGTCACATTCTTCCTATATCTCTATCATGTTGATCCCTCCACCCCTATGGTCTGGGAGTGGATTGTTTCGGACATTGGGAGTATCTTCCTTTGCTTGAATGATATTATTATCAATCAAAGACTGGATTTTATCTTTCAGTGAGCGGCATTCATCAATGGTATGCCCCTTCATGCCGGAATGGTATGCACAAGCTTTATTTTGATTGACCCACTGGGATAGATTTTCAGGGGTCACAGCAGGGATAGGAGTAACATAATCAGCAGCTTTTAATCTTTCGTACAGCTGGTCAATAGGCTCAGCAATGGCAGTATACTGCTTGGGCATTCTGCGGTTAAAATTGGGTCGAGGTCTTGGGAAATTTTGGCGAGCAGGGGGTGACTGGAAGTGATATGATTGAGAGTTGTATGTATGATAAACAGGGGCTGGTTGGGAGTATCTGGGAGATGTGGGTTGATAAGTAGGTGGGGGAGATGGTTGATATGTTGGCGGAGGTGTTGACTGATATGTAGGCGGGGGTGCTAGGTACGTAAGTAGGGAGGTTCGATATACTAACGGGGATTTGGGTCCCTGTGCAACCATTACCGTTCATGTGTATTTCTTCTTGCATATGCCCCCAGACTGCAAGGCTTTGTTTGTGGCTTGTAGTGCTTTAAAGTTGGTAACCATTCCGCTCTTAATACCTTCTTCAATTATTTCACCTAACTTGATGATGTCAGAGAATTTGTGGTTTTCAATCACCATTAGCCTCTCATAATAGTGTGGGTCTTGTGCCCGAACGAAGAATTTTTTCATTTGTTCTTCATCTAAGGCCGGCCTGACCTTGGCTGCTTCAGATCTCCAACGAGTGGCATACTCGCAAAAAGTTTCAGTGGGCTTCTTCTTGAGGTTCTGGATATAACACACGTCTAGTGCATTCTCCATGTTGAATCTGAACCGGTCCATGAAGAATGATGCCATGTTTACCCAATTGGTCCACTTCTTAGGGTCTTGGCTGATGTACCAAGACAAAGCATCTCCCGTGAGGCTCCTCATGAATAATTTCATATGAATCTTCTCATCTCTTCCCACTCCAACCAATTTATCACAATAGGTCCTCAGATGGACCCTATGATCACCTGTGCCGTCGAACATCTCGAACTTAGGAGGTTTGTAACCCTCTGGTAGTTCAACATCGGGCTGTATGCAGAGATCTTTATAGTTCAATCCTTTAACTCCTTTACTTCCTTCAACACCTTGAACTCGGCTAGTCAGCTTCATGAGTTCTTCGGCAAAATTCTTAATAAGCATAACCTTCTCACAGGATTCAGGTGTGTAAGGAATGGGTTGGGTGGAGTGAGGTAGAGTCTCCACGTATATAGGGTTGTTATGATGGCCTGGCACCTGAGCATAGAGGTGGTCATTTGTGGAGTTTTGTGGTTCAGGGATGATCAGTGGGGTGTTTCTCGGAGTGTGGAAAGTGTTGTGTTGGTGTTGTGGTGGAATTGTTTGATTTTTCGGTGGAGTTTTATGGTGGTGAGTTGTAGGAGGATTTTGTTTGTTTGGGGTATTCTGAGGAGGTATGGGGTTGTGAGTGTTTGGATTATTGACCTCTGGAACACTAAGTGAGAAGGATAGATTTTCCAAGTTCCGGACATGCTCAAGCTCCCCTTGGAGCTTCAACAACCTTTGCTCGAGTTGTGACAGAGCATTGTTCTGGACCTGAGTACCTTGACTATCAGAAGCTTCTGTTCGTTCAGCTGGCATTGTGTTTTCCTTTCTGATATTGCTTAAATCTTCCATTTTGCCTTTGCCTTTGCTTTTCCCTTAGGTGGACTAGGAGGAAGAGAATGTGGAGGGCCCCTGGATCTTGTGTGGTATGATGATGATGCCAGAATGAACAAACCAAACTTTGGGGAGGGGAATAACCAAAAGAAGGAAAACAAAAAACAAAAGGTAGCCAAGTCAGTGAGGATCATGAGAAAATATTGTAGTATTTAAACACATATTGCAGGAGTATAAAGCGTGTCCTAATTTGGGAGACTCGTTGTGCCCGAGGTAGGCTAAGAGACAAGTTGATTTGGAGAACTTAGATGCCATAATGCCTCATTTCATTAATATAAATAGACGAATCCAAAACGACACTAAAATAATAAATAGGAAAATAAAGTCACTAATGGCACTTGGCCTTATTACATCGATAAAAGCAAAAAAGGAAAACATATCCTACTTGGTCCCAGAAGAACCTTCCCCAGATTCGGCATCCTTGATCCCACCGAACAAATTCCCTAGCTCACAGAGTCCCAGCAGCAGGTACGCTCTGTCCAGGTGTCCTCCTTCATTCCCCTCGGCTTTCTGACAGTCTTTGACCCTCTTGATGATCTTACCTTCCAGCTCTACTATTCCTCGCTCCAAGTATTCCATCTTCTTGTTGGAACGAATATCCATATCTTTCCATTCCTCGATCAACCTTTTGTTGGTTTCATGTATCTCCCGTTGATCGTTCTTAGAGTCGTGGATCCTTTTGCGTAGCCGATTATACTTGATCTGAGCCTCGGCATTCTCGTTTATGATCCTGTTGCCTCAGCTGATTCCTGGCCTCACTAACTCATCCAAGTCGTCTTCCAACCACGCCGGGTAGGAAGGTGCACATCCTGCATGGTACTTGTCTGGTTCAATTGTGTTCTTCTCCATTATGATCTTGCAGTGCCACATGTGTTGTGCTTGGCACTTATAGGGGATGTTATCATCTTGGAAGTCAGCTCGGAAATGGCTCATCTTATCAACCCTCGGCACAACTTTCTGCCTGCCTGCTTGTCTCATGACTCGAAGAGGAACATAAGGATATATACCTCTCAAACCGATCACCACTAGGTGTGGTGCATCCCTAGACCTGATGATGAATTCGTCTGTCGGAAACCACTCGAACATCCATTGTACCTATTCCTCGGTTAGGTTATCAAAGAACTCTACCCACGCATTGGCAGTCTATGGCTGAGCAAATCTGTCGGGAATATATGTCATCCGTTTGGGGTGATGGAAGGCAATGTGATCGTTCCATGCCCTTCGCGGAAATTCTTGACGGTACTGGCCCTTTTGGAGATGTTCTAAGAGCCATAGTTGCAGCAACATGTTGCAACCCTCAAAATGCTTAGCTCTTCTTTGAAAGCATTCCAAGGCTCGGTAAATGTCTGATATGATCATTGGGACACTGCTGAAGCATTGCCCGTCAATCCCCTCAATCAAGGCCTTCGTTACCATGACTAACCTAGTGTGAAGCATTTCCCTCTTGGTTGAAAACACGGTCAATCCTTATAAAGTAAACAATGAATACAAATACCCTACGGTGAATATGACCCAGAGATGTGATGGAAAACTCGTCGTGATAGGTACGGTATGACTTGTTATGACCGTATCTTTCATATAAATTCTCGAAGGGTATGTATGACTGTTTCAGACACTCCAACTCAGAATTCTTTTTCAAATCCATCATTTTCAGGAAACCTCTGCCCATGCGGTTCTTGGGCATCAACAACCTAGGGGTCTCCCAAACTAACCCATCTAGCCCTCATATCTCTTCTAACAACGGTGTCATCTCAATATTCCCAAAGCGGAATACATCTCTTTCACTATCCCAAAGTAAGGTGGCAGCCTCAACAAGCATGTTGTTGGATTGGATGTCCAGAAGTGAGGGTAGATTGCCCAGGTATTTCTTGACGTGTTTCTTATCACTGGAGGGAAGATCCTCCCACCAATTCTGGAGCATTGGAGAGATATTGCTAACCATACCGAATCTGGGGACTTCGTGCCTCATTTTCTGCAAGACCAAAATAGTTAGGCCCTTACCCCCGCCAGACTCGACTATTTATACATTTATGATTAGCATACAGGCATTTGGTTCTCCAAATAAATGCACAGAACGTGATTGCGTCAATTGGGATTACAAATACACCGGGGGACTTTTGACAAGGCTATCTTAAAGGGTTATTGTGCGGACGACACATTAACCCGGCTAGGTTTGACCATGATGCATGCACAGTATAACAGAGTAAGGTTTCTATAGGGTTTTAGACTGGTACCCTTGAGTGGACAACTCAAGGGGGAAGGCACAGAACCATCGACTGCACCGCTGATCGAACAGTTTTACCGCAAATAAGCCTTTCCAAATTTAGGGGTGATATAAAATAGGAAGAGAGCAACCACTCATCAAGCATTGCTATAGGATGCACGAGTGGAATATGATGTTGAGCATGATTATGCAGCGATAAATAAGCAATAAAAGCATGTTGTCATGTATTTGCACGTTAAAAAAACGGTAAATACAACAGTTATAATTTAAAGCGGTTACAAAGGAAAACAAAAAAAAACATGTCAGTTTTGTTCTTGGAATAATAGATACTTGAAAGAAATAGACAATTAAATTGCACATAAGGGGAAAGGGAAAGGGTGCGGATATTAGCAAAGTAAAGACAAATTCACAAAGCAGTTTGAAATGGTAAAATCCTAAAATCTCCAGCAGAGTCGCCATGCTGCCGCGCCCCATTTTTCCTCTCCTTTCGGATCAGTCAGGGTTTTTGACATTATTGGGACAACTCATTTCCTTTTGGGATAAGGTGTTTAAGGATTTTAAGAGTCGTCACCTAATGAATTAAGGTGCGTTAGGGCACCTATTAAGGGTCACAATATCACTAATTGGATAACCAGAGATTGGGTAAGGGCTTGATATTACTCCAAGGGAAAGGTGTTAGGCACCCCTCAAAGTCCACAAATGTGGTTCCCGGCCAAACAAGATTTGTGAATTTAGACAAGTACCAAATAGGCAGTCAAAGTATACACATGTAAAAAAAAGTTGTTTGAAAAGATTCGCAGTCCAAACACATATGTAATGAAGTTTTAAAAGAATTATGGTCTAAGCACATATATGTAAAGGATAAGGGAGGTTTTAAGTTGTTTATCCTATAGGATCACATCGATGAAATGCCCGGTAATCACTCCTCAATGAGGGGCTACACGTGGCATTAGTGCATCGGTCATCATATCCACATCTACCATTTACCCCACCCCTTAACGGTTATTAAGCGAGTTTATTTAACGAACTCTAAGCGTGCTGTTACCCATCCCTTCTTAATGGTGTTGGAAGAATTTTAGGACCTCTAAATATAGGTAGTTCTAGACAAAACCCCTAAGGTTAAAAGGATAAAATTCTAAGCGACAGGCAAGAACAAATCAGACTGATCAGATAAATGTAGGAAAGCAGTTACGTGGTTCAAATTTACCTCCACAAGTAATGCACATATTCAGCATGTCTCAAACACAAACAAGAGCAGTTTATTAAACAGGATCCTAAGACAGAATATCTAAGTGGATCAATGCACAGAAATATGCAGCTTTATTTCATAAACTCAGAAGCAGGGCCCTAATCAGTTTGCCTACTGATTCTAAGCCTGCTAGCCTTTAAGAAGTAAACGCAATCAAGAAGTTCTCCAGTTTTAAAGAGATTGATTAGCTTGCCTATGCATGAGATTAAGCATAACAACTACCAGAATTATTAAACAGTTCAGAGGTTGTTTTACCTAAAGCATGTTGTTCTATGTGATGTAAATTTGAGAATGCAGAGATTGTTACCAGTTTTATTAATAATAGAGATGGCAATTATACGTGAGACCATTTTACACATTTTCATGAATCAGAAGTTTAAATTAGGCGTGGTTAAGAAAATGCACACGAAATCCTAGAGCATGTTATCTAAGATGCACATACAGATGCAGAATTGTTAAGACATAATTTCAGGATGCACAGAATCCTTAGAGCATGGTTTCTAAAATGCACAAAGAGTTACTGGATGATTGAGACATGATTTTTGAATTCCCAAGGGTCATAGTTTTTATATTTATTATCCTAGGAGCAGGATCTCTAAGTGGTAGGCATAAGCATAGATTAAGGACATGTTGATTGTTAAAGCAGTAAACATGAAAGCCCTAAAGACATGATATCTAATGCATGTTTGTCATGGTTTGAATGAACATGTTGGTCCTAAGCATGGATTCTAATGCATATATAGGGAATGTAAAAGCCTAAGGCATGATTTCTACCCAGTAACATTGATAAAACTACATAGCTACCCTCCCCATTTCACTAGTCATCCCCAATATATGTTTACAAATAATTATTATAGACCAGCTGAATAAATTACATAAATAGATAAAGTAAAAGAAGAAGTTAATCCATAGGGAGCCTGAAGCAGGCCCAAATGTTCATACCCTTAACTGTCAAAGTTTCATAGCCCTTCTCATGTCCGGGTGCGTCAAAGTTCCCTAAGGACCTCAAGGATCCCGGGCAGTGCTCACACCCAGATTTTATAACCAGAACTGTGCAGTGTGATAGAGCCAGCCTCAATGCATCAAAGTTCAGAGGGATCTCACAGGAATCCCAAAGCAATCACACACTGGAGGGGGCAGAACTTAAAGACCTAAGAGTAGAGTGAGAGTGCTTGACATAGCTTTGAAAATACTTTGGTGTAAAAAAAATATTGAAATTACTCAGTTGAAGTTTATATAAGTATGAAGTGGTTTAGTAGTGAATTAGTTTGAACAAGAATAGGGTAATTAAATAAACAGTAGATCAGCTACAGAACATAACAGGTTCAGCAACACTCAAACAGCAGTCCTTCACACAGGGGTAAGGGGAGTTGGGGACAGATATAGCACCCAAGGTGAGAACATAACAAGCATAAGCATAGAAGTATCAAGGAATGGCAGAAAATAGGTCATGGGCTCCAGAATTGCTAATTGGGGACATGGTTTCATAGAATCAGAAGTGCTTAGGGACTTGTGGGATTGAGGATAACTAATGATGTAAACATGGTATAGGATTATGAATTCCAGAACAAACAATAGAAGGCATAGTGCTATCAAACAGGATTGAGCATATAATCAGAACAGTTCAGAATAACAAATTGTTTACAAACAGGTTTGTACTAGATCAGGTTACAGATATAATTACGGGGTGTATAGGATTAAGAAATAACTGAATAATAAATAGTGAAGACATAGAAGTACTAAGCATGATCGAGTAGGATTGAGCATAGGATCAGTACAACTTAGGGTGACAATTGCTTTGCACAACAAGTGCATACTAGAACTAAGCAACACATTGGCAAGCATAAAAAGCAGAGTGGAGTCACATTGAGGCAGGCGACAATGGAAGTAAACATGTTCATAAATAGGCTGATCCTAAAAGGGGTTAGAACATAACTACTGTACTAAGTTAAACAAATTAAACACATGTTGAGAAGCAAATAATAGACAGAAACAGATTAGTACAATGATGAACTAAAGCAGTAGAAGAAACACATGTATTTTGGAACTTGAATTTAAAATCAGACTGTACCGGTAAGGAGAATAGACACAAAGCGAAGACCAGGAAAGTGCAATAATTAGCCTTGGCTTGCAGCAAGCTAATTCAGTAGAAATAGCAAGTAACAAAGTAAGCACAAGAGTTTTGAGTGTATGAGAGAGTTGTGAACTAATCTCAGTTCGTGTGTCCAGAAGACTGTCTTTGAGAGTAGAAGAGAGCAATATATATATAGTAGTTTGAAAGCTAGGTAAATAAGGTAAGAGTCAGATTGTTTTCTAATTATAGATCTCGGAATCAATTAGAGTAAAATCAGTAAAGTCTTCCCTTAATTAAAGGAATCAGTTTAAACGGTAAAGAACAAGTAACAAATCAGGAAAGAAATCATGTATAGCTGGAGCATAACAAATAAGGAAATAATTTAGACACAGTAGGTACAGAGTAAGCAATTAGGGCCAGGTACATAAGATTCTAATTAAGGAAATAACATATATAAGAATCAATTAACAGTATAGTCAACCACATAATAAAGCAAGAAAATTTTAAAGGCCGGAAATCAGAAAGGATATTAACACAGGAAATTAGGGATTCAGAGAATCGAAAATAGTACTAATATTAAGGGAAACAGTATAGACTTCCAAGAATAAATAGATAAACAGAGTGTAAGCAAACAGAACCAAATCGAGAACCCTAATAAAAATTATTAGGTAAAAAGAATCAGAAAACACCTTAATCAATCGAGGCATACTCATGAGAATCAAACACATCAGAATCGAAAAGCAAGGATGAACTCAGGAATTATAACATAGTGTTAAAACTAGGATTTTAACATAACAAATTAAGATTAAAAGCAACTTACCAAAAGTCGTTTAAACATATGAGAAACAGAGAACAACCTTAAAAAGACCAGAAATATTTTGAAGAAAAGTTTCAGAAACCTTAGTGGGAAAACAAAGCGACGCTTTGATAAATCGAAAGGTTTTTTCAC
The DNA here is from genome assembly GCA_005239495.1 of Nicotiana undulata. Taxonomy (NCBI): domain Eukaryota; kingdom Viridiplantae; phylum Streptophyta; class Magnoliopsida; order Solanales; family Solanaceae; genus Nicotiana; species Nicotiana undulata. The sequence goes on along the minus strand of ML274680.1, from coordinate 355,131 downwards.
AAAACAAACAAAAACAGGTCAGAAAAACCTCAGATCCGTTACAGATCTAAGAGGTACAGGAGAAGAGGTTAGGTTTTTCTAGAAAATAACCCAAAAATAGAGAGACCGGCTTAGAAACCCATAGGTTTAGCCGGAAAATAGAAAGATCTTACTCGATCGAGCCATGGTGGCCTGAGAATGATGAGCACAGGCCCAGGGGGTAAGTGAACGGCCACTGGTCCCTTGAGGACCTCAGAGACGACATGAATCCGGTCATGGAGGAGCCAGTGAGGCTAGGGGTGGTGGTGAGAACCACCATTAATACCGGCGAGCAACCAGCCGATGAGTGGAAGCCATGGTTAGGCAGAGAGAGTTTGAGAGAATGAGAGGAGTGTGACGGCAGGTGAGGATGAGATAATGAGAGGGGTTTGGGAGTATAGGTTAGGTTAATTAAGGTAAGGTTAAATATTTTGATCAACGACCAAGATCTAACTAGAGCTGGGTCGGGTAGATTAAGAATTGGGCTTGGTTTAATCAGATATTTTTGGGCTGGTTTAGTAGGGGTTGGTTAATTAATGTAGGCTAAAATTGAAATAGGAATGGGCAATATGTTAAATACCAAGATAGTTTAATTAAAATAATTATTAATTATAAAAATGAATCATATGCATAAAAATAACTTAAAAATGATTACTTGGTATTTAAAAATATAAGGACTAATTTCTGGTAAAAATGGCACAAAATTATATGCATGAGCTATAATTGCAAAGTCATTGCAGTTATAGCCACAAGATGCCAATTTGGCTAATTATAAAATATAGTTTGGTCTTAATAGGACCATAAACAATGAATTAAATTAAGAAATTCTTTTGAAATCATTTATGATGCAATTTTATAATTGTTTATTTGGAAAAAATGCTGGACAAATTAATTAAATTGTAGAAAAATTATGGGAAAATACCCATTGCTAGTAATGCATGATTTTAAAGGTATATATGCAATTAAAAATATATTGGTAACAATTGGGTATCAACACCTAGCAAGTGTGGTGTTAGGCGTCATCACGATCCCTAAGGTTGGGAATTTAGGTCGTGACAGTTCTGGTGTTCCGCACCTGTGAATATATTGCGCAGGTAAGATGGCCACAGAAGCGAAAAAGGCATCGCAGAGTCGAGGTAAGAGCTAGGTGAGGAAGACCGCAGAAGCGGAGATTTGGGCGCATATGCGGATGCGCAGGTGCGAGGTGACGGAGCGCAGGGGCGAGGTAATTCGCCAGTGCGGATGGTTGCTCTCACCTGCGATGTCGCAGAAGCGGATATGTTATCTGCTGGTGCGAGGGTTAAGTCCTCATCTTATTCCGCAGAAGCGAGGCCGCAGAAGTGGCTAATGTGCCGTAGGTGCGAAAATGCTGGCAGAAGCTATAAATAGAGGTTTTGTTCTTTATTCATATATTGAGATGTGGGACCCAGATTGAGGCGATCTTGGAGAAAGTTTCATCACAAGGATTGGGGTAAGTGCTCTACACTTGGTTTCGCTAGTTTTGGGTTGTTCAGAGGTCGCTACGCGCGTGATGGAATCTCTGTAGCATCACTTTGCTTGCTCAGCATTGGTATTGGCTCGTTCTTGGTAAGTAACTCTTCTAAGCTTAGTGTTGAGGGTGTGAAACCCTGTAATACGTGTTATATGATTGGTATTGAGGTGATGCACATGCTAGGTGACAGGCATGTGGGCGTGCACCATATGAATTGGGGCTCTGTTTCTTCCATGGCACTGTATAGTGGTCCTACTTTGTTGATATCCATGTTTCCACCATGTGATAAAGTAGTTAAGCTATCAATCATCCTAGATATCATGTTTAGGCCTTATGTTGATAATGTTTGGACTCATAGTGGTCGTTTCTTAGTTTCATCTCCCTGATTTCATTGATATTTCGTACTCAGTCATATCCATGCATTCATACCATATCTCAGTCTCAGTTATTATTTATTGATACATCATATCATTGTTGTCGGGCTAGTTTCATGACATTGTGAGCCCGTGAGTGAGACTGGAGAGATTGATGACACAGTGAGGCCGAGGGCCTGAGTAAAAGTGATATTTTGGGATCGGGCTGCACACAACAGCAATATATTGATTACATTTTATGGGATCTATTTGTACGCTGCTGCGATATATTGATTATATTTTATGGGAACGGGTTGCACGCCGCAACAATATATTGATTACATTTTATGGGATCGGGCTGCATGCCGCAGCGATATAGGGCTTGGGATGAAGGATCCCCTCCAGAGTCTATACACCCCTTATGAGTGCAGTCGACTATATATATGTGGATCAGGCTGCACGCCGCAATAAGTATTGTGTAGCGTTGAGTGATTAGTGTGCCAAGCATACTGAGAGGGAATACGAGACAGTGAGATTGAGTACTCTAAGAGTTTTGAGTACATGAGCTCATCATCGAGATGCATTGTATTTGACATGCATACTTGAGATACATGCATAGAGGTGTATTTCCTTCTACTACCCAAATTTGGAGACATTTAAGATTTACATGTATCTTGACATGTAGGCATAAAGAAGTACTTTCATCATGCTATCTGAAAATGAAACATCTTACTATTTGTAGAAAGGATTTTTGGGAAAAATCACAGTTTTCGAACTTACTTGTATTTTGGCATTTTCAGTAAAAGATTTGAGTTTTCACTAAGATACTTGGAAAGAATGCCTATTTTTCGGGACTGTGAATGAATTGAGCATTTTATTTATGAGATACCTCTTTTATTACTTGTACTATGCTGTTATGAACTATTGTGGAATATTGGTGTTGGACCCGACCTTTGTGTTAGCTCGTCACTACTTTCAAACTACGGTTAGGTCTGTTACTTACTGAGTACATATGGTTGGTTGTACTCATACTACACTTCTGCACCTTGTGTGCAGATGTTGGATGCTGATGTTGTTGTGTTTGATGGGAGCTGGATAGAAGATGTACCTGCGTCCTGGTTGTAGCTGCCTCTTGTTCGTGGTAGCCTTAGATCTATAAAACTTTGTTTATGTACTTCTCAAACAGACGATGTATTTATTTTATTTCAGATTTGTGAATTCTATTCTTAGAAGCTCATGATTTGTAATACCAATCTTTGGGTAATGTATAAGATTCAGTAAATTACTTTCGTTTAATTGTCTTATTAATATCAATGGAATTGGATAGTTACTAGTTGTCTTACCTAGCGGGTTGGGTTATGTGTCATCACGACTAGTGATTTGGGGTCGTGACACTAGTGTAATTAGGTTGCACTTATCAGATGATGTGGTAAACAACATCATTGATGAAGATAGTGGATGTGGAACTTGGACAAGGTTGGAAAGCATGTACATGTCCAAAACGTTGACAAATAAATTGTACCTGAAATTATACGCCCTACATATGCGTGAAGGTACAAATCTTTTATCACATTTAAATGTGTTTAGTGGACTAATCACGCATCTTGTCAACCTCAGAGTAAAGATCGAGGAAGAGGATAAAGCCATCTTTCTCTTGAACTCATTTCCATCTTCATACGATAATATGGCAACAAACATCCTGCACGGCAAAACCACTATTGAATTGAAGGACGTCACATCATCTCTTCTACTAAATGAGAAGATGAAAAAGAAACCTGAAAATCAAGGACATGCTCTCATCATAGAAGGTAGAGGCAAGAGTTATCAAAGGAGTTCAAGCAACTATGATATATCCGAAAGGTCGTGGGACGTCCAAGAACCGATCAAATCAAAAGTCAGAAATTGCTACAATTGCAATCAACCGGGTCACTTCAAAAGAGATTTCCCAAATCTAAGAAAGCGAAAAGGTGAAAGCAGTGGCCAAAATAATGACGGCAACACAATAGCCATGGTGCAAAACAATGATAATGTTGTTCTCTCTATAAATGGGGAAGAGGAATACATGCACATGGAGGGTCCAGAGTCGGAATGGGTGGTTGACACAACTGCATCTTATCATGCTACAGCGGTAAGAGAATATTTTTGCAGATAAGTAGCAAGTGATTTCGGCACTGTGAGAATGGGTAACACGAGTTACTCAGAGATTGTCGGGATCTGTGATATTTGTATCAAGACAAATGTCGGATGCATATTGGTTCTAAAGGGCGTGCGACATGTACCTGATTTGCGGATGAACTTAATCTCGGAAATAGTTTTAGATTGAGATGGATACGAGAAATATTTTGCAAATCAAAGTGGAGACTCACCAAGGGATCATTAATGATTACAAAGGGAGTTACTTGTGGTACATTGTATAGGATAAATGCAAAAATATGCCGAGGTGAATTGAACGCGGAACAAGATGTTATTTCTGCATATTTGTGGCACAAAAAATTAGGTCATATGAGTGAGAAGGGATTGCAGATTCTTGCCAGAAAATCACTCATCACTTTTGCCAACGGTACAACGATAAAACCTTGTGACTATTATTTATTTGGTAAGAAGCATAGAGTCTCATTTCAGACATTGTCTGAAAGAAAATTGAATATACTTCATTTGGTATGTTCTGATATTTATGGTCCAACATAAATTGAATCAATGAATAGTAACAAATATTTTGTTACTTTTATTGATGATGCTTCACGGAAATTGTGGATTTATATCTTGAAAACCAAAGATCAGGTGTTTCAAATTTTTCAAAAGTTTTATGCTCTGGTGGAAAGGGAGACAGGTCGAAAGCTAAAGCGTCTCCGAACTGACAATGAAGGTGAGTACACTTCAAGAGAATTTGACAAGTATTGTTCGAGACATGAAAAGATAGTTCCTGGAACCCCACAACACAATGGTGTAGCTGGGAGAATGAACCGTACCATTGTTGAGAAGGTGAGAAGCATGCTCAGAGTGGCTAAACTGCCTAAGCCATTCTAGGGTGAAGCAGTTCAGACAGCTTCTTACTAGATCAATAAGAGTCTATCAGTTCCATTGGAGTTTGACATCCCAGAGAGAGTTTGGACCAACAAGGAGGTGTCCTACTCACATCTGAAGGTGTTCGGTTGTAGAGCTTTTGCACATGTCCCAAAGGAGCAGAGAACAAAGTTGGATGATAAATTTGTTCCCTCAATATTGATCGGATATAGAGATGAAGAGTTCGGGTACAGATTGTGGGATCCTATAAAGAACAAGGTCATTAAAAGAAGAGATATAATCTTCCGAGAAAGTGAAGTTGGAGTTGTAAATGATTAGTCAGAGAAGACCAAGAATGGTATAATCCCTAACCTTGTTACCATTCCTTCTACTTCTAACAATCCCACAAGTGCAGAAAGTAGGACCGACGAGGTTGCCGAGCAGAGGGAGCAACCTGGTGAGGTTATTGAGCAGGGGGAGAAACTTGATGATGATGTCCAGCAAGTGGAGTACCCTACTTAGGAAGAAGAACAACCTCAACCTCTTAGGGGATCAGAGAGGCCAAGGGTAGAGTCATGCAGGTAGCCTTCCACAGAGTATGCCATCATCAGTGATGAGGGGGAACCAGAAAGTCTTAAGAGGGTGATGTCCCATCCAGAAAAGAACCAATGGATGAAAACCATGCAAGAAGAGATGGAATCTCTGCAGAAAAATGGCACATACAAGTTGGTTGAACTTCCAAAAGGTAAAAGCCCACTCAAATGCAAATGGGTCTTCAAACTCAAGAAAGACGGAAATGAAAAGCTGGACAGACACAAAGCTCGATTGGTGGTAAAAGGCTACAAACAGAAGAAAGGTATTGATTTTGACGAAAATTTCTCACTTGTTGTTAAAATGACTTTTATTCGAATAATTTTGAGCTTAGAGCGCCTACATCTTGAAGTGGAGCAGTTGGACGTGAAAACTGCATTTCTTCATGGAGATTTGGAAGAGGAGATTTATATGGAGTAGCCAGAAGGATTTGAAGTAGCTTAAAGGAAAGACATGGCGTGCAAACTGAATAAGAGTCTTCATGGGTTGAAGCAGGCACCAAGGTTGTGGTACAAGCAGTTTGATTCATTCATGAAAAGTCAAACTTACATAAAGACATATTCTTATCCATGTGTATATTTCAGTAGATTTTTTGACAACAACTTTATTATTTTATTTTCGTATGTGAATGACATGTTAAATGTAGGAAAAGACAATGAGCTGATCGCAAAACTGAAGGGAAATTTGTCCAGGTCATTTGATATGAAGGACTTGGGCCCAGCGCAACAATTTTTGGGAATGAAAATTGTTCGAGAGAGAACAAGAAAAAAGTTGTGGTTGTCTCAGCAGAAGTACATTGTACTGGAACGCTTCAACATGAAGAGTGCTAAGCCAGTCAGCTCACCTCTTGCTAGTCATATGAAGTTGAGCAAGAATATGTGTCCTACAACAATGGAGGAAAAGGAGTGCATGACCAAAGTTCCTTCTTCCTCTGTCGTCGGAAGTTTGATGTATGCAATGGTATACACTTGACCTGATATTGCTCATGCAGTCAGTGTTGTCATCGGGTTTCTTGAAAATCCTAGAAAAGAACACTGGGAAGTAGTCAAGTTGATGCTCTGGTACTTGAGAGGTACCGTAGGCAATTGTTTGTGCTTTGGAGGATCTGATCCAGTCTTGAAGGACTATACATATGCGGATATGGCAGGTAACAATGATAACAGAAAATCTACTACTGGATATTTATTTACATTTTCAGGGGAAGCTATATCATGGAAGTCGAGGTTGTAGAAGTGTATCGCACTCTCTACAACTAAAAGCAGAGTACAGTGCCGCTATTGAAGCTGGCAAGGAGATGAAATTGCTAAAACGGTACCTTCAAGAGCTTGGCTTGCATCAGAAGGAGTATGGTGTCTATTATGACAGTCAAAGTGCAATAGACTTGAGCAAGAACTCCATGTACCATGCAAGGACCAAACATATAGATGTGAGATATCATTGGATCCGAGAAAATGTAGAGAGTGAATCACTGCAAGTTCTGTAGATTTCTACTAGTAAGAATCTTGCAGATATGTTGACGAAGGTGGTACCAAAAGACAAGTTCGAGTTGTGCAAAGAACTTGTCGGCATGCACTTCAACTAGAAGCCATGTATTACCTCTTTCTCTAGAATGGGTCTGGAGGGGAGGTTGATGGGGTCTAGCCCCATAAATAAAATAAATAGAAAAAATGAGAAATAGAACACCAAGGATCAAATTTGTTTTGGCAACAACTTGCTAGAATGCAAGTTTGGCAAATTGCAAGTAAAGCAAGCATTCCTAGGGAGGAAATGTGACTTTGCCTATAAAAAGGAGCTCTCAGCTTCTTTCTTGAAACACACAGAAGCAACAAAGCTTCAAGTATTTCACAAATAAGAAAAATAGTTCGTGGAAAAAAATAAAGAGTGCGAGCGACATTGTTAGTGAGGTGGGAATCTCAAAAGAAGGTTATTTCTTTTGAGTGTATAGTGGTTCCTGGAGTATTTACTCGGGACTACGGTTGAAAAATTCCTCGTTAATAGTAGATTACTTTGCTCCTCTGGGGCCCGTGGTTTTTTCCCTTGTGTCTTTGTTATTATTTTTATTCTTGTTGATTACCGTATCTTGATACTATGTTATTATTTCGCTGTTATTAACGTGAATAATATTTCAGCGGGAGTTTTATTCCCAACAACAAAAATAAGGCACAAATAGTTTGTTTCCACTAACACATTGAGTTAAAATAAAATGGTTTATTAAACTATTGAATACAAAGGAATCAAAATAATTAATCAAAAATATGAATTAGAGGCGATAAGAGGTGGAAGAGATATTTAAAAGCTTGCAAACAGATTGCCAAATAGTACTGTTAAACACCTTCATAATTAATAGCATTTAAACCATAAATACTAAAAACGTGAAATAGGTTTACAACCACTCAAATATAAAATTACAACAAGAAAGAATTCAACACTCAAAAGTACAAACAGTACATGACTCCAAGTAGTATGGAAGACTATTAAAGAAATCAGGTAAACAAAAAGCAATAAATTAACTTGCTACTCAGAAAGAACACCACCTTTAGAGATGCTAACTTCTACTTTCCAAAAATGTGTTCTTGATTTTATTAAGCCTCTTGACTACATCTTTCATAGTTATCCTTGATTCTGGCTTTTCCTTTGTGCAGTCCAAAGCCAATTCTATCATGGAGGCTATGCAAATTTCACTTTTGGAAGTAATCTTATCCTCCTCAGAAAAAAGATTAGCATCCACAATTTCCAACATAGTCCCTAAAAATGCTCGTCTCATCCACTCCCTTATACCAAGACTTTCATTGAATATCTCTTCATTGATTGGTCTTCTTTTTGCCAAAACCTCCATCAACATGATGCCATAACTGTAAACATCACCACTAGTGGACACAATTCCCTCCGAGCCATATTCTTACAAGAAAGAAAATGAATAAAACAATTACTTGTCTGAAGTAAAACCATAATCTGTACTAACAAAGACATAATTTTATTTAGTTCTAAGAATAAGAGACTATAGTATTGTACCTGGTGCAATGTAGCCAAGAGTGCCCAATGTCGCGGTATGTGCTGTGGACTTGTTTCCTGCTAAAATTTTAGAGATGCCAAAATCACCAACATGAGCCACCATATCTTTATCCAAAAGAACATTGGCTGGCTTTAGGTCACAATGAATTATCGGAGTATCATAACCATGATGCAGATATTCAATTGACATTGCCACATCAAGCATTATGGTAACTCTTTGAAGGAGGTTCAAGTGAGACTCTTGTTTGTACAACCAATTCTCAAGACTTCCATTGGGCATATATTGCAGGACAAAGGCTCTTATATGTTCGCTAGAACAAGTAGTAATCACCTGTACAAGATTTCTGTGCCTAACATTTCTCATCACTTCACATTCAGTATCAAACCTCTTGCATGCTTCCTCATTTTGCAAGTCCAAAACCTTTATTGCCACCACATTACCACTAGATAATGTGCCTCTATACACAGAGCCAGAACCTCCCACTCCAATTAAATTTGACACATCAAAGTTATTTGTTGCTCGTCGAATCTCGTGATAAGAAATCAATTGATATGTCCTGAGCTCTGGTACCTTTTCTTCATCTTTTGACTTTCCCTTCCTTTGTTGTATCATTATCCAAATTGAGACCAAGAAGAATATCAAAAAGGATGAAGTAACCACTGGAGTAACAACTTTTAGTACAAGCTTCTTAAACTTTGAATGACGTCTAGGATTAGTAATAGCGCAAGCAGGAACTTCCAACATGTGCATTCCACATAGACCTTTGTTGCCTACGAAAGATTGCGGAGTGGAATTTGCAAACACACCACCATTGGGTATTTCACCTTCTAAATCATTAAATGAAACGTTGATACTTCTAAGGCGCGACAATTTTTCCAGTGACATAGGAATAGTACCTGAAATAGCATTTAATGACAGATCCAACAACTGCATGCTTATCAAGTTGGAAAACGACGATGGAATTGAACCCGAAAATGAGTTGTTTGATAGAGAAAGATACTGCATGTTCTCGAGCTCGCCTATTCTGCTTGGTATCATGCCTGAAAAGTGGTTACTAGAAAGATCTAGTCCTACAATGGCCTTTAGTTCTCCAATATTAAGTGGAACTTCTCCCTGTATAGAATTCCTTGAAATGTTTAGATGGAGAAGACCTGTCAACTGCCAAAGGCTCAAAGGTAACTTTGAGGCAAAATTGTTAGATCCCAACCAAAGTTCTTGTAACATACTTAGATTTCCTATACATTCAGGGATCATCCCAGAGAGCTCATTACTATACAAAATCAACTGAACCAAACTAGATAATTCACATACTACCTTTGGAATATGTCCTTGTAATTTATTTTTATGTAGATATAGCCCTTGGAGTTGTTTAAGTTTACTAACCTCAAAAGGAATACTCCCGACCAAGTTGTTTTTCTGAAAGTCTAGCATCGTTAGACCTGTCATGTTGCCTATACTTTTGGGTATGGGGCCATTGATACGTGCATTTGCTATTTCAAAGTATTCAATAGAAGATGAAAGATTCCCAATAGAATTGGGCAAAATGCCATTCAATGGATTATAACCAAATGATAGATATTGCAACATCCTACAGTCCACCAAAGAATTCAAGAATAACAACTCATGTTCACTTGCTTCATTAGTAAGTTGATTCTTTACTAAGAACAATCCTTGTAGCTCACGAAGATTTCCCAAATTAGTAGGAATTTTGCCAGTGAAAAAGTTTTCAGCTAACACCAACTCAGTAAGCTTAGTAGCATTTGTTATGAACCGCGGAATCTGCCCTTCAATCTGATTGTCCCCCAAGTAAAGCCCGTTAAGGTTCGGAAGATGAAGACCTGTAGTGCCTGGAATTCTCCCCGAGAGGTTGTTTAAGCTTAAAGAAATGAATTCCAAACAAGATATATTGAAAATACCCTTTGGAATTTCACCAATAAGATTATAATTTTCGGCGAAATCTAACAACCTTAAATTTGATAACTTCCCTAATTCTAAAGGAAGTGGCCCCTCTACACGATTGTTTGGACAATGAAGAGATTGTAGAGTGGAAATATTGCCCAATGATGTTGGAATAGTCCCATTTATAGCGTTATTTCCAACAAAGAACTTCTTCAACTTACCTAAACAACCAATATTTTTAGGTATTTCTCCAGTTATATTGTTGTAAGCTATGGAAAACACTCTGAGCTCTGTGAATTGGCAAATATTGGAAGGAAAGTCACCAGAAATTTGATTGTATGGTATACTAAGAATCTTTAGATTGGATTTAATATTCCCTACATTGAACAATAAAGGACCAGAAAGGCTATTCCTTCGCAAACGTATGGCAATTAGCGAGGAGATATTAAAAAGTGTTACTGGAATATTTCCTTGGAAGTTGTTGTTCACAAGATTGAGCTCTCTAAGAAATGACAAATTGGCTAAAGATGGAGATATTGTGCCTTGAAGTTGCAAATTTGGAAGAGACAAAGACACAACCCTTTGCCTTTCTGAATTGCAAGTGACACCAAACCAAGAGCAAAAAGAAGTATTCTTAGTCCAGTTTTTGGCAAGAAAATGACTTGGACTTGTAACAAGATTTTGGAAAGTCAGTAGAGCATCTTGGTCTGTCTCATTTGAGGAAGCAGCTGATATAGAAAGCAAGTAATATTGACCTAGAAAGAGAAGAATCAATAGGAAAATTTGCTTATCCATATGCACTAGATATAGAATCTTTCAAGGGAATATGAATACTGGATTTGTGTGGTGTTGCCAATGTTCGAAGCCACTCCATTATATAGCACCAAGATTTCAAACAAAAAATTTAAAAAAAATAGAGGGAATATAGAAAGAAACAAAAAGGTTGAAACGGATAATCGATAATGTTCGACATAAAAGATTAGCTGATGACAGTAAAAATGTGAAAATGTGAAAACTGAATATAGTCACTATTTTGCCGCAACACGGGAAGTTCCAGCATAATATACTAGAGATCGGTGCACCTGTGTATGAACTTCTAGCATATTATGCTGGAACTTCAACACGCGGAAAGTTCCAGCATAATATACCTGAGATTGGAGCACCTGTGTATGAACTTCTAGTATATTATGCTGGACCGGTATATTATACTGGAACTCCAGTATATTATGCCGGAAGTCCGGTATATTATATTGGAATATACTGGAGTTCCAGTATAGTTATGCTGGAACTCCAGTATATTATACTTGAATTCCAGTATATTATGCTGGAGTAATATTTTTTGGATTTTGAATAGAATTTTCGTTCGGATTTATCTTCATATGAAAAGTGGCTAAATTTCGATTACGTTTGAAACTGTGGCTATTTTTGAATGACCACTTATAAATCTGGCTATTTTTAAATTTCTCTCAAAAGTTACTTGGATTGAGATGAGTTGGCCAAGATGGGCTAAAATTTAAGTCATTACCCAACTCGTGCAACTCTTACCAAGCTTTAATTAATATGTATTATTTTCTTCGGAAATCTAATTACCAGTAAAGACTTTTTTTCTTTTATTATGGTCATATATAACATATCAAACAAAAAAAAAATACTTTAAGATATTTTAGCTAAATTACTTATGAATCAATTTGGGCTAAAACTCAGCCCCACTTAAAAAGAACTGGGTCGAAATGAGTTGACTTCAATAAATGAGCGGATCATTAACCGATCTAACCTTGGGCGAGTTGAATAAGTTATTTGGGTAACTCAAATTGTCATCCCCAATTGACACCATTTGCGTTGTGTTTATCTATGTTTAGGTTACCACGTGGAATAGACAAGAATATTTCATGAACTGAAATTATCACATATAGTTAGCTATTCCATTTCTATATGAAATAGCTAATTCTACCAATTTATTATAAAACTTGTCCACTACTAACCAGTGCACACAAGTTACAACCAAAGATGAGATAATTGAGCGTCTGAATAAAAGGACTCAGTATCCGTGAACGGCCTAATGTCCGCCGTCTCTAATCGATGCGTACTATAATGAGTTCAAATGCTTTCCTTTCTCCATACCTCCTACCCTCCGAACTTCCTGAATTGACCTGGTCCAAAGTGTTTCCGACAAAGCTAGAAACGCGCGTCAAATACAATTATATATTCTACGATGAAAAATCATGCAACACTAGCGAATAATATAAAGGCCGGGTTGTTATAACTTTATAAGACATACTCCTTCCTGTTCAAAATAAGTGATTTTTTAGCCTTTTTTTGGTGATCCAAAATAAGTGATTTTTCCAGATTTCAAGAATGAATTAATTTTTTTTTTCTACATTGCCTTTGGAGTAAATAGTGTTGGAGTATGTGTTAGGAGTGTTTATGTGAGATAGTAAAGGTTAATATGGTCAATTTCATTGCTAACTAATGTTAAAAGGTGGATTTCTTAACCTGTATGAAAATAACCAAAAAATCATTTATTTTGGACCGGAGGGAGTAACCGTTTAAAATTTCCAAATTAGGCTTGTAAAAAACGAAAATTAAAAAATTATTTTAATAACCTGAAAAGAAATCATAAATAATTACAACAAATTAGCAATGCATTTTGGACGTTCTTTTTGGCAGAATTAAAAAGTAAAAAATTGATTTTGTGTTTAGTCAATGTGAATTCTTAGCTTAACAACCTATCCAACTTCAAACAATTTAAAGCGAGTCTCAGTTAGTGCTTAATGGATTCTTAACTCACTAACGTATTTTGTGATTTATCTTTCTACACAATGAGAAAAGAACTTTTTTCTTCTATCTTCTAAATTCTAATCATTTTTTTTTTCCTTCTCTTTTTGATCCCACTGAGTATGTTCGTGATTTGCACGAAGTACTTTAAATTTTTTAATAAATTTTATTTTATATTGACTTGACTTAAAGGATAGAAATATGAATATAACTATTGCATTATCATGAATATGAAAAAATTAACCGATAACTCCGATCCAATAATCATTTTTATTAGAAATAAGAAACACAATAGTTTAAGTATATTTACATATATGGTTCAATTTTTTAAATATGGTTAATAGTGATTTATGATACAAAGAAGCATGAGATAATACATTCTGGTCTGACGTGGAAATACTGTCACGACCCCAAATCCTAACAGGTTGTGATGGCGCCTATCGTGGAACTAGGCTAGCCAACCGTCACCTTACTGCGCTTTGTTCAATTATAATAGTTCACAATTAAATAATAAGCAAGCAACCACATCATAATTAATATAATTAAGTATTAGCGTTCCCATATTAACCTAAACAACCTCCCAAGAACTGGAGTCAATAGTCA
>ML274680.1:227829-341238 GCA_005239495.1 Nicotiana undulata | reverse complement strand
AACTAGTACCTGGATCTGTGCACAGAGGCACAGGGAGTCTTTATGAGTACGCCAACTCAGTAGTAATGAAAATAAATCACAGTCTGAGTAATATAAACACACAGAACATGTACACAATTCCACAAACCAGTAAAACACCAAGTCACCACGTGACATTCATCAAATAATGAGTTCGAAATCAGTTTTAAGAAAAACCTTTGAAACAAGTGCAATATCAGTATATCTCAGTAAAATTCTCAGTAAAACCAGTGTGAAAACGAAGTAAATCATAGTTTGAAAACTCAGTAAAATCTTTCATAAAACTGCCCCTCGGGCCAAAATCATTTATCGTAACCATTGCCCATCAGGCATCCTCACAATCACTCTGCCCATCAGGCATCCTCACAATCACTCTGCCCATCAGGCATCCTCACAATCACTCTGCCCATCAGGCATCCTCACAATCACTCTGCCCATCAGGCATCCTCACAATCACTCTGCCCATCAGGCATCCTCACAATCACTCTGCCCATCAGGCATCCTCACAATCACTCTGCCCATCAGGCATCCTCACAATCACTCTGCCCATCAGGCATCCTCACAATCACTCTGCCCATCAGGCATCCTCACAATCACTCTGCCCATCAGGCATCCTCACAATCACTCTGCCCATCAGGCATCCTCACAATCACTCTGCCCATCAGGCATCCTCACAATCACTCTGCCCATCAGGCATCCTCACAATCACTCTGCCCATCAGGCATCCTCACAATCACTCTGCCCATCAGGCATCCTCACAATCACTCTGCCCATCAGGCATCCTCACAGTCACTCTTCATAAGCCCCGCGGGCATCACTCATTCGGTACCGGCGCTCACTGGGGGTGTGTTACAGACTCCGGAGGGGCTCCTACAGCCCAAGCGCAATAATAATCCACAGCATGGCATAACTCACACACAATATAGGCCCGCAGCCTCACTCATATCATATCATCCTCACAATATAGGCCAGCAGCCTCACTCAGTCAGACACTCTCAATTTGCCCTTCAGGCCATAAATATACCGGGTTCTCGACCCAAAAACAGTATTTCATTTTCAAGAAGTAGTATCAAAATACTCTGAGTGTCAAAACAATTTCACAGAAAAGACTGAGTGAAAAATCATAACATAGCAGTGAGGAAAATAGTAAAAACATCCCCCAAGGGGTAAACAAGTCGGCACTAGGCCCCAAATACGGCTTACAGCCCAATTCATATCATAATAAAATAATACTATTTAAACAAAGGCTTAAAAATCGGTTTCGCAACTCAATAGTCCCAAATTAGGAACCATGTTCCAAAGTTTCCACCTTTTTATTTCAAAACCCGTGAAAGGGTGCATAGTCCGGGGTTTCATACCCTCAGGACAGGATTTAAAGACATTACTTACCTCAAAACTAGCCCGAAACTACTCCGCAATGCGCTTGCCTCTCGAATCAACCTCCGAAGGCTCCAAATCTACCAAGTTCAGATTTTTATCATCAATATGGGCTTAAGGAATAATTTCCAATCGAAAGGTATCAAATTTACTCAAAAATCCGAATTCGGTCAAAACCCGACCCCCGGGCCCGCGTCCCGAAACTCAGAAATTTTTACAGAAAAGTGTTCTTCATCTTCCCACGAGTCCGTACATATAAAGAACACCAAAATCGGAGTCCGTTTGACCCCTCAAATCGCCCCTTGAAGGTCTCATAATCCCATGCCCCAAAATCCTATTTTTCTACTGTTTTTCATGAATTAAAGGCTGGGATTATGGTCTATAATCACCCATAAACGAGTTTTAATGATCAAAATACTTACCTCTGTGATACCCAATGATTTTCTCCTCCAAAATTCGTCCAAGAAGCTCCTTGTCCGTACACCAATGGTGAAATAAGGGTTTAGGTCGCGGATGAAATATTTAATACTGCCCAGTGATTTCTTCACCGCGATCGCGGACTTCCTGTCGCGATCGCGGAGAAAAATTTCCAAACCCCACGCGATCTCAGCCCCCTTCACGCGACCGAGAAGACTATTCCACCTCGCCCCCACGCGCCTGCCTTAACCCTACGCAATCGCGAATCCCCTCACGCGATCGCAATGCCTGACCTGTCCGACCTCTGCGATCGCGGACGCCTTTATGCGATCGCGGACGCCTTTATGCGATCGCAGAGAACAAAAATGCTTCCCTTCACGATTGAACTACGCGATCGCAGAGAAGAAAAACCTGCTGCACAAAAACCAGAAACCAGCAATGTTTTCAAGGCTAATCGCACTGAAATCAATCCCGAGCCCCTCGGGACCCAAACCAAATATACCAGCACATCCCATAACATCATTCAAACTTAATCGCACTCTCGAAACACCAAAACTAACATCAAAACACCAAATTCTCATCCAATTCAAGCCTATGATTTCCAAGAACTTCCGAAACTCGCATTTGATCAGAAACCCAACCAAATCATCTCCGAATGACCTGAATTTTAGCGGGCAAGTCCAAAATGACCTAACGAAGCTACAGCAACTCTCGGAATCCCATTCCGACCCTCGGATCAAAATCTCGCCTATCAACCGGAATTCGCCAAAATACTAACTTCGCCAATTCAAGCCTAATTCTACATCGGGCATCCTAAAAATATTCTGAACACACTCCTAAGTCCCAAATCACCTAACGAAGCTATACGGACCATAAAATACGCATTCCGAGGTCATTTACCAATAAGTCAACTCTTAGTTGACTTCTCCCATTTTAAGGTTGTTCTTAAGGACTAAGTAACTGAATTCTCATTTAACCATTTTGATTTCAAGCCTATCAACTCTAACACATTAATAATAGAATAACCAACGTATAATAAGCGACTAACAACAGTTATAATGTAGGTTTTACGTAACGACAGACAGAGTCGTTACAAATACCCCTTAATTTTACTAGATATTTAACTTTCATTTAGATTTACCATCCAAGTGGCTCTCGAATCGTCAATGGCGGCATGCTGAAGGAATACCTTCATTATTTTGTTATGGGCTCGCACAAGAATTGGGTGAAGCTTCTAGATGCTTCTCAGTTGTGTTTCAATTCACAAAAGAGCTTTAGTACAAGCAAAATCATTTCTAAAAATATTACAGGACAACAACCGCTACTCCCATACACTGTGAATGCCCCAAAATGTCGAAATCTCTTCGACCACTAGCTTCTCCAAAGAATGGACGCGAAATTTGCAGATAGTGCGGAGCTATCTTGTGAAAGCCTAAAAACCGATGAAAAAGCATATTGATCAAAATAGTCATTTTGTTGAATACCAAGTTGGAATCAAACTGGGTTTGAATATTATGGCCCCTTGGACACTCCTCATGGCATCCTAGCAAGCCTCCCAATGCCTAGCGCTATGGACAGCCCTGTGGGTTTGGTCGCGCCAAGTGACAAATGTGCATGTGCATATGTCGCCCCAACAATGGTCCTCATCAGTTCCCAGCCATAGGCAGATGCCAACGACGCCTCTCGGCAGGCCGTGCCCCAGCGCGCGCCCTGTTGTCAGCGCGGTCGATCCATGTCCTGTTGCTAGTATCACGCGCGCAAAACCTAATGCTAAAGACAAGGCTGCATCCCCTCCAAGTGTTGTCAATAGACTTGTTTCTTCCTTATGGAATCTTGGTCTCTTTCATTGTAAATATAGAGTAGTTTTACTTCCTGTATTTTCATTATGATTCTATAGCTTATTTATGTCTACTCCTGTAACTTTGGTTTTTTTTTAAGTATTATTAGGGGGAATCAAGTAGTCAAACTTTCAAGTAAACAAACAATTCTATGTACTGGTGTCTCTCCCCCGATGTCACTGTGTTGCCCTACTGTAATAGTTTTCATCAATTCAATCAAGCTTTCTTTCATTCTCATTCTCTTTTCTGCTCTCTCAATTGCTTTTGACATAAGCTTTTCCATGCAACACTGACAATCTTGTCTAGCATACGGATGGGACCCCGTTTGGCGAAACGTAAACACACGGACATCGATTGCTTAGTCTTACGTCGCCCTTTTCCAAAAAAATCTCAAGAAGGCGTCGTGTAACAGTACATATATTATTACTAAAAGTCATGCAATACTAGCAGATAACCAAAAGGCCGGGTTTAATTTAAAATATTTACAGTTTAAATTTTCCAAATTGAGCTTGTAAAAATCGAAAGTTATAAAATTATTTAACGACCTCAAAAGTAGTCATAAATAATTAGCACAAATCAACAACGCATTTCGGACATGCTTTTTAGTAGAATTAAAAAAGTTAAAAAGTGATGTTATGTTTAGTCAATGTGAATTCTTAGCTTAACAACTTATCCATATCAAACTAAATTAAGTCTTAATTAATTATTGCTTAATGGATTCTTAGCTCAGCAATGTCTTTTTGTAATTTATCTTTCTACTATGTAATGAGAAAAGAACTTTTTCCTTCTATTTTTTAATGTTCTTTTGTTTTCTTTTTCTTCTCTTTTTGACCACATTGATTATGGACGTCATTTGCACGAAATACTTTTTTTAAAATAAATTTTATTTTCTATTGACTTGACTTCAAGGATAGTAATATGCATATAATTATTGCATAATTAGCAAGAATATGAAAAAATAAATCGATAACTCTAATCGGGAGAATAATGGTGTTTAGATAAAAATAATATTATTTAAGGAATAATAAGAAACACAATAATTTAATTATATTTACTGATATGGTTCAATTTTTAAAATATGGTGAATAGCGATTTAAGATACAAAGAAGCATAAAAAGAAAAGAAAAGAACATAAATAATTTATCCAAACAAGGGCTCACATGGATACAAACGAAATAAATTATGCAGCTAATTACAGTATAAGTGGAAATGGTTGATAACTATATATATTACATGTGAAACTTTTAGCCTTCTTTTTTTTACTAAGATCTCATCTGCTCTCACTTAATGAATGATCGAATCTGAATGGTTTAGACCTCAAATCATTAGGTGCACTTGTTTTTATTAAGATTTAACCATTTGAATTTTCTTCGTCCCTATTAATCGAATAAGAATATGGCAATCCACTATATCAAAGCTGCAGTGTAGCCTAAACATATTCCAATATTTTCTGTTGTTCTACCAAACGTTCAATCAATATCTTTCCACTTAATATGGTTTTCTTTTTCTTTACTTGTTATAGTTATTGAACCAAGATAGCACAACTCATTAGTTTAGGGGTCAAAGAGTAAAAGCAAAAATTTGTCACTTAATCTTGTTTTAGGCGGTTAGTTAGTTATTAGTAGAGCGATTGCATATGTAGAGTGGTTAGTTGTCAGCTTCTTCTTGATATTCGTTTTTGTTCATTTTACAGAATATGATATAGCTCCACTTTGAGCTCAATGTCTCACTCTCTTTCATTCCTCTGGAACCTTCCAATTGGCTGCATATGTATTCTCCTTCTTACTCAATAGCTCAATATGGTATCAGAGCCCTCGATTAAGCTCTGGTGACAATTATGTTCTTTGATTCAATGTTCTTCTCTATTGATGACCTCAATTTTAGAGCAAGGGTTTTTGTCACGCCCGAACCTAGGCATGGACGTAACACGGCACTCGGTGCCTAACTTCATGTGACCGAGCGAACCAACTGGCTGACTTAATCAACATGTGATATCATAACATACTGAATGCGGAAAATAAACTAACACATGTTGATATACTGAAAGACTAAATGATATAAATCAAAGTGCGGAAATACTAATACAATCCTGAGACATATTTATAGCCAACATGGCTTAATATGAAGAGCATGAGACTCTGTCTAACTGTTACTCTAGTCTATGAAGCCTCTAATGAAGTACTGAAAATACTGAAGACTGTAAGGTAACGATAATGCCCCGAGAGAACTGGGGATCACCAAATAGCTGGTACGAGAATCCTAGAGCTCTGAATCGTCAACCTGTAAATCATTACCTGCATCGTGAGATGCAAGCCCCGGGCAAAAGGGACGTCAGTACATTTGAATTGTACTGGTATGTAAAGCCACTAAAAGAAATAACAATAAATTCTGAAACTGAAACTAAGCTGATAACTAATAAATGAAATGATAACTAATAACTGATAACTGAACTGACAGCTGATAACTGAACTGATAGCTGATGACTGAACTGATAGCTGATAACTGATAACTGATAAATGAAATGATAAATAATAACTGATAACTGAACGGACAGCTGATAACTGAACTGACAGCTGATAACTAAACTAATAACTGATAAATGAACTGAACAAAGGAAGTAAGGATATGAATACTCCCTCATCTGAATGATGAACAACCCGTTTATCTGAATATTAAATTGCAGCCTCAGGCCCAATATATATATGTGCGCAAACTGCGGCCTCGGGCCCAAGTATACGTATACATAACTGCGACCTCAGGTCCAAAAATGCATAAAGCATAAACTGCGGCCTCGGGCCCAAAGATGTATAAAGCATATAAACTGCGGCCTCAAGCCCAAATACAGGTGTTCAACATTCAGGAATTTAAAATTAGGAACTGAGAATCATACTGCAATACATAATACTGAAATGTTGAATTACACTGAGTTACATAATAATGGAATACTGAATATGACTAGACTGAGACATGTATTCTTGAACTGATTATGAACACTGAACTTCAACTGTTTATGAATTGCTGAGTAAGCTATACTAAGACTCAGGGACATCAAACCCAAGTCTATATTGAATACGAACTGAGCTCACAACGTTCAGAATGAAAGTCATGAATGAGTTATGAATCTAGAGAATAGAAGCTCTACAACTATTCAAGGAACTAGGCTAAACTATATTTCTGAGGCAATTAGTAACGTCGTAAAAGAAACGTATTGTAGGGAGAATCAATAATATTCCCAAACATAAAGAGTTAGCCTCACATACCTTAATTTCCTGCTCTTGAGCGTAATATAATATTTGCCAACCCTTTCAACTTTAATCTATATCAATGCAAGTCAAAGGGATTCCATATTAGCAACAATAGCCATGTTTTGGTCATTTAGGCATTTTATCAAACACTTGGTGGCATAAAGCTCTATAGCCCTTATTAATTGTTTTTCTACACCCAATAACCTATTCTCTTGCTCCTAGATGAATTCTAAATTCTCAAACGATTACAATTAACCTTATTCTTTATTACCCATAAGGTAAACAACACCCTTAACTAATAATCAACAATCAACATCCCAAATCTGTAACCGTTCATAATTTTCTATCAAACCCATCAACTCATATCTCATGAACTAGGGTTTATAATTATTAAACCAATGTTAGAATCAATTAGAGGGTGAAGACATTACCTCTTTGAAGTTCAATCCCCTTGAATTCGAGTTCTAGGGTTCCTTCTCTCAACAATGATGTCCACATCGAATATCTAATGATATGGAGGATTTACCCATGTTAATAAGATGTTGGGGAATTGAAATAAGCTTGAAATCACCATTAGAACTTACCTTGGATGATGGAGGGACTTTTAAGGAGTTAGGTTTTTAAGAGTTTTCCTTCCTAGAGCATTCTTTTATGTTTTGGGGGTGTGGGGGACGAAGTAGAGATTTAAAATAACCCCCCACTAGCTCCCCCACGCACCTGGAGGCCCAAACCGCGCTAAATGGCCAGAATGAAACCCCATTAGCGCGGGCGTGCTAGTGGGCGCGCATATGGCGTAGTGTTATGTAAAACGGGCATAACATTTTGCACAGATATCCGTTCGGGCTCCATAATATATCGTTGGAAAGCTATGTCAAAGCCTACAACTTTCATGCTTTGGGTTTTCTAAGATTCCTTACACATTTTCACTAAACACTACTGGAAGACGGATCTTCTGCAAACTTAGTCGATTTTGTCGAATTTTATGCACCTCACTTTCCATATTGATTTTTAAACAACTATTTCCATCCATAATCATCCCGATAGGACTTCATATGTTAAAAATATAACCTTAATACTCCTTTAACTCATTCATACCTAAGCCAAATGCACGGGGTGTTACATTATCTCCCCCTTGGGATCATTCGTCCTCGAATGATTGTCCTGATTGTAACTTCTGCTAACCCCGGGCCTTAAACGGGTCTGGTGGAAACATGAACTTTCATAAACACTTGCATACTAAACTAAATGAATACATGACTACTAAGATGTTGAGATACTAAACTGAATGACTACTGCATTGACTGAATATTGGTCTACCATGGATACATGAATACTGAACTAAAATGGATATATGAATATTAAACTTGCACGAATATTTGAGTTTTGAACTAACATCAATATCAGAGTACTAAGCTGGCATGAATATCTGAGTATTGGACTAGCATGAGTAGTTGAGTATTGAACTGACATGAGTATCTGAGTATTGAACTGACATGAGTATCTAAGTACTGAACTGACATGAGTATGTGAGTACTGAAAATTTGAATGTTATAACATGTCACGTGAAATACTAGTTGCACCACTACTAATTCTGGTGGAAAAACACTAGGCTTTCTGTTGCTCGACTTTTACTTACTGATAATTCGGACACTTAGACATAAAGTTTGCGACATTCTTTTTCATGTCGTTCGACCAATGAATCTCGTTGGTAATGATGCATATTTGGGGAACCTCGATGGCAAGAATACCTGGAATTATGGGCTTCTAACATGATCTTCCCTTTTAAGTCAATCTATGTCCGGAACACACAATTGGTCTTGGTACCTCAAAGTACCATCATCTCCCCCTTATTCAAAAGCCATCGTCTTATACTGGTGAATCTCCTCTCTCAACTGCAACACATAGGGATCATCAAATTGTTTCTCCTTCTCTTCGGCTACTAAGGGGGAACAAGTCATGTTCTAGACAACAACTCTGTCATCTTCGGAGTCCGAAATCGAACTCCTATCTTGGCTGGTGAACTTCTTTCACCAGAGTTCTCTTATCTACCTCAATCATGAGTTATACTTCCCACACTTTATCTTCTTAAGCACTTCCTTAAAACACTTATAGTATTATGGTGAACTAAGTCTTTGACATGTACTCTAAATTTTAGAGTCCCGTGCAATGGCACTACCCTCATAACACATAAATAGGCATGATTTTATAGATTTTCTGTGATCACTTTATCATCAATAACTAAGCTCGCTGATCATTCTACTCATTTTGTGTTTCTTACACGTGCTAGACATAATCCCTATGGTAATTATACAATTTTCCCTCATTACCAAACTGATTTTCTTTTTCATATCCAATGCTAATTATTCGAGTTTCATCTGGACTTACTGATTGTTTTCACATCACCTCTTAGACTAAAGGTCTTATACTTGTGGATCCTCCCTTTTTTGGGACCTAAATAACTTTCCTTATTGTCTGCAATGCTTTGCACTCTACGTCAATGACAACTCACCTTCCAACTTACTTTTGAGAAATCCTTTTTTTTTTTGAAAACTAAATTATTCACATAACGGAAAGCTAATGTATTCACAAATATCTTACACAATCTTAATAATTTAACTCTTCTCACACTGTCAATCTTGGAGAAACCACATTTCGATAATTCTTAGAGGCCATTCTTCTATAGTTTGCTCTCTCACTGCTAGCTAATTTTGTTTCCACTGCCATTGTACTTCGAGTTTAACTTAAACTCTTAAAGTTCTAACAAACATTCAGTATTTCAAACTTTCATGCACTCACTAGAGTTAACCAGGCTAAGTAAATCAAATTGTACCTCTACTAGCTCTGCTGGAAGTGCTAATTCACTGTATCTACTCAAACATACTACTATTCTTTTACTAACCACCTGCTAGCGTCATGTGTTCATGTTCTGCTTTGAATAACTAAAGTGAAGCATAAGGTTATTTCTAACTTCTCCACCATCCGACCCTATTCTACGCTCGCATACTTATCTTCTTCTTTTTTGAACTATGTACATGGATCACACTTAGAGAAAGTTCATCTGTCTTAAACGAAATTTGAATATCTAACCCCAAATTTTTTATACACTTCAAAATCATTTTTGACTATAAACATCTGGAGTAAACACTTAGTCACATAATATAAGGGGGCACTGCCTTATCTTTTATCTCACAGTAATAGCCACTTCTTATACAAAATCACTAACATAGTACTTTCTAGTTCTGATTTGAATAAATCTAAACAACTTAAAATCATTCCTTGAAATTCATTATCGACTACTCTTGGTTCTCATTTTGTACATCATGTCTTCTTAGTCATATACATGAGTTGTACGAGATCACATCTTTGGTAATAACAAACGTTTCTGACTCCTAGGTATTTTACCCTTAGGCTCTTTTCTGTCCATAACTATAGTGACCAATGTTAGGGTCAGACATCCGAACTATCATCATCCCACATGTGGCTCCATTCCCAAGAACTAAAAGAAATTGTTCTCTGAGGTAAAACACATACGATCACCATGCACAAACTTATTCCTCAGAGAATACCATCATCTGATAAATTAGTTACTACACCATCCGATGATTCTTGGTCTTAATCTAGACCTAAAATATACGAAGATTTTGCTATAACCACTGTTACTTACATTTTCTTTTAGCACCCCTAGGCATCACTGTATACTCACCAGTCACTAGAATTTTGGTACAATGGAAATTGGAGATCTGGTAACTGAATAACTAATAACTGGCATACTGAATAACCATAAACTTACTAACTGAAAGATTGTATAACTGATAACTGAGGTAAACTGATGACCATAAAATGTGATAACTGCTTTCGTACTTTCTAGTAAGGTTATGCTCTGATATGTACTACTATCCATTGCATCCCACTTCCAACACCTTCTCAAGTCTCATTTGTTACTAACATGTACTCCATAATTATACCCCAATGGGGAAAATCTTTCGCTCTAGAACCATGGATTTTTTTTCTTGCCCGTCTCTTGGGCATTAGATACGTTTGGAATTCGATAGGAAGAGATGGTTACCTATTGCTCTAAGCTTCATGGCACGATCTAGAGTAGAAAGAAATGAGACAATCCTGGATGTCTTGGTAGTTAACCATTTATATGAGTGGCCGACACACACATATAAAGGAAACTCCACTAGACACGGCTTCATAGACTCCCTAAGACTCTTGTACCTAGTGCTCTGATACCAAGCTTTGTCACACCCCGAACCTAGGCTTTGACGTAACACGGCACTCGGTGCCTAACTTCATGTGACCGAGCGAACCAATTGGCTGACTTAATCAACATGTGATATCATAACATACTGAATGCGGAAAATAAACTAACACATGATGATATACTGAAAGTCTAAATGATATAAATCAAAGTGCGGAAATACTAATACAATTCTGAGACATATTTATAGCTAACATGGCTTAATATGAAGAGCCTGCGACTCTGTCTAACTGTTACTCTAGTCTATGAAGCCTCTAATGCAGTACTGAAAAAACTGACTGTCTGAAAATACTGAAAACTGTAAGATAACGATAATGCCTCGAGAGAACTAGGGATCACCAAATAGCTGGTACGAGAATCCTAGCGCTCTGAATCGTCAACCTGTAAATCATTACCTGCATCGTGAGATGCAGGCCCGGGCAAAAGGGACGTCAGTACATTTGAATTGTACTGGTATGTAATGCCACTGAAAGAAAGAATTATAAATGTTGAAACTGAAAGTAAGCTGATAACTGAAATGATAACTGATAAATGAAATGATAACTAATAACTGATAACTGAACTGACAGATGATAACTGAACTGATAGTTGATGACTGAACTGATAACTGATAACTGATAAATTATAAATGAAATGATAATTAATAACTGATAACTGAATGGACAACCGATAACTGAACTGACAGCTGATAACTGAACTGATAACTGATAAATGAATTGAACAAAGGAAGTAAGGATATAAATACTCCCTCTTCTGAATGATGAACAACCTGTTTATCTGAATATTAAAATGCGGCCTCAGGCCCAATATATATATATATATATATATATATATATATATATATATATATATATGTGTGTGTGTGTGTGTGTATGTGTGTGTGTGTGTGCAAAAACTGCGGCCTCGGTCCCAAGTATACGTATACATAACTGCGACCTCAAGTCCAAAACTGCATAAAGCATAAATTGCGGCCTCGGTCCCAAAGATGCATAAAGCATATAAACTGCGGCCTCAGGCCCAAAGATGCATAAAGCATAAACTGCGGCCTCAGACCCAAATACAGGTGTTCAACATTCAAGAATTGAAAATTAGGAACTGAGAATTATACTGCAATACATGATACTGAAATGCTGAATTACACTGAGTTACATAATAATGGAATACTGAATAGGACTATACTAGGACATGTATTCTTGAACTGATTATGAACACTGAAACTTCAAATGTTTATGAATTGATGAGTAAGCTATACTGAGACTCAGGACATCAAAACCCAAGTCTATATTGAATACAAACTGAGCTCACAACGTTCAGAATGAAATTCATGAGCGAGTTATGAAGCTAGAGAATAGAAGCTCTACAACTATTCAAGGAACTAGGCTAAACTATATTTCTGAGGCAATTAGTAACGTCATAAAAGAAATGTATTGTAGGGAGAATCAATAACATTTCCAAACACAGAGATTTAGCCTCACATACCTTAATTTCCCGCTCTTGAGCGTAATATAATGGTTTCCAACCTTTCAACTTTAATCTATATCAATGAAAGTCAAAGGGATTCCATATTAGCAACAATAGCCATGTTTTGGTCACTTAGGCATTTTATCAAACACTTGGTGGCATAAAGCTCTATAGCCATTATTAATGGTGTTTCTACACCCAATAATCCATTCTCTTGCTCCTACATGAATTCTAAATTCTGAAACGATTACAATCAACCTTATTCTTTATTACCCATAAGGTAAACAGCACCCTTAACTAATAATCAATAATCAATATCCCAAATCTATAACCATTCATACTTTTCTATCAAACCCATCAACTCATATCTCATGAACTAGGGTTTATAATTATTAAACAATTGTTAGAATCAATTAGAGGGTGAAGACATTACCTCTTTGAAGATCAATCCCCTTGAATTCGAGTTCTAGGGTTCCTTCTCTCAACAATGATGTCCAAATCAAATATCTAATGATATGGAGGGTTTACCCATGTTAATAAGATGTTGGGGAATTGAAATAAGCTTGAAGTCACCATTAGAACTTACCTTGGATGATGGAGGGACCTTTAAGGAGTTAGGTTTTTGAGAGTTTTCCTTCCTAGAGCATTCTTTTATGTTTTGGGGGTGTGGGGGACGACGTAGAGCTTTAAAATAACCCCCCACTAGAGCCCCCACGAACCTGGAGGCCCAACCCGCTCTAAATGGACAGAACGAAACCCCATTAGCGCGGGCGCGCTAGTGGGCGAGCATATGGCGTAGTGTTCTGTAAAACGGGCATAACATTTTTCACATATATCCGTTCGGGCTCCATAATATATATTTGGAAAGATATTTCAAATTCCTACAACTTTCATGCTTTGGGTGTTCTAATATTCCATACACATTTTCACTAAACACTGATGAAAGACGAATATTTTGCAAACTTAGTCGATTTTGTCAAATTTTATGCACCTCACTTTCCATCTTGATTTTGAAACAACTATTTTCAATCATAATCATCCCGATAGGACTTCATATATTCAAAATATAACCGTACTACTCCTTAACTCATTCATACCTAAGCCGAATGTACGGGGTGTTACAGTTTTCAACTAAGAGTAAAATTTCCGATTGGTAAAGGAACAAGTGATGACTTGGTACTAGGTGACAATCATCCTTTGTATTTTCCACCTCTAGATTCAGGGTTGAAAATTTAATTTAATTTAAAGTGTTAGGCACTGAAAATTATAATTTATGGGGTCGATCTATGAGAATTAGACTTTTCACGAAGAACAAAATTGGATTCATTGACGGTACTTGTCGTAAGGAGAATTTTAACAAGGATCTTCATGATAAATGGGCAAGGTGTAGTCCTTTTGTTTTTTCATGGATAGCAGTATGGTTTATGCTTCTTCTACACACAGTGTATGGAAAGATTTGAAGGAAAGATTTGATAAAAGGAACATATCGCGGTTTTACAATTTACTTCAGGAAATTGTTGCTCTAAAGCAAGGATTATCACTTGTGTATACTTACTATTCCAAGGGTGTTTCTCGAGCATATCCAGCAACATCGGTTGGTGCAATTTCTGAGTGGACTGAATGAATCATTTGCCCATGCAAAGGGTCAGATAATGCTGATGATTCCTACACCTACTATCAATGAAGCCTACGGAATGATGATTCATGATGAGAGTCAACGAGCAAAGACACTAAGTGCTAGTGGCTTGGAGATGGGAGATGCAACAGTGACATACAACACAAGACAGGGATTTACTAGTGGCTACAAGTAGAAAGCTAGGTATTTTGTGAATATTTCAAGTTAAAAGGTCATACTAAGGATGTTTGGTACAAGTTGGTAGGTTACCCACTTGGTAAAAAGACAAAAAAGAAATCTATGGGGAGAAACATATAAACAACACACAATGCACAGGTTGATTAGTCCAAATGTCCAATAGATCAATGAAGTTCTGATGTTGCAACTACAAGGAATTTCTTCACAGAGGAGCAATACAAAAAACTGCTTCAACTGTTTCACCAGAGTACAACACCTATTGAGACAACATCACATGCAAAGGTTACGTGTATACCAATGTTGCTTTTGAGCGAAGTTAAGTAGGATAGGTGGATCATAGACTCAGTGACACTAACCATATGATTTCTAGTCTGGACATTTCCACTGATTTTATGGAGGTCTCTAAAGCAAAAGGAAGAAAAGTACAATTGCATGCTGGTGAAACTAGTAGAATCACACACCTAGGATCCTCTAGTATTCTGAATGGTTTACCAATAAAAAATGTCCTTATGTACCACTGTTTAGGTACAATCTATTATGTGTTTCACAACTTACAAGGGAAATTGGATTCTTTTCAGCCTTCTTTACTAATTGGTGTGTCATCTAGGACATTTGCAGTGGGAATGTGAAGAGGATTGGATAACTGGAGGAAGGATTCTATGTGTTGGATCTCATGAACAAACTATATCTCAAGCTTCCAATTGGTGTTATGAAATCTGCTTTGGTAGTTAATAGAATAAGTTGCTCTTTATGGCATAGAAGATTAGGCCATATTCATTTAGATACTTTGAAGAGATTACCTGCCTTTCATAATAAGACATTTGCTAATTGTAATGAACATTGTACAGTGTGCCCTATAGCCAAGCAAACAATATTGCATTTTTCTATTAGTACTAATAGGAGTGATGTCTTTGGTGATCTTATTCATGCATACGTCTGGGGTCCTTCCAACCTTTGATGGTAAGAGGCATTTCTTAATACTTGTTGACGACTTTAGTAGGTATACATGGATATTCTTTATGAACATAAACGATGAGCCAATTTTTGTGTTAAAACATTTTACCTCATTGTTAAGAAATAAATTCTCCAGTACTCCGAAAACACTAAGGACAGATAATGGATGAGAGTTTTTTAACAAGCAGTTGACAAACTTGTTGCACTCTGAGCAGATAGTATATCAAAACTCATGTCCATATACTCCTCAACATAATGGAGTTTTTGAGGGAAGACATAGGTACATCTTGGAAACTGCAAGAGCTTCAAGATTTCAGGTTGGACTACCCTTGCAATTATAGGGTGAATGTGTCTTAGCATTCAACGGTCCTCATAATTTGGGACTACCCTTAAAATTCTAGACTCCTTTTGGATCAACGGTTATGATAATTTGGGGTTTAAATATTTTTATGGAAGAATTTTTGAAGGCCTTTAGATCTCTTGGTTTCAACAGTCAAGATTAATCTTGTTGGGACATTAAAATTAAAAAGAAAATTGAGACAAATTTAGAGATGTTGATCTGTAAGATAGACGGTTGTCATGGCCCAAAATCTCAACCCGTAGTGATGGAGTCTAACACACCGTCCAGGCAAGACGAAATACAATAATGAGGGAAACAAAATAATGAAATTCATAGAAATAGCATATACGGTCTAATTACAAGAAAACTGCCAATACAAATAATTTTCCCCAGAAACTGGTAAGTACAGAGTCATGAGATTCTACAATGAAATACAAGTCTGAAACCAAATAATAAATACATTGTCTGAACTATAACACAATGTGAAAGGAAAAGACAAGCCAAACTGCGACCAAGGATGCATATCTACCTCTCCTCAAGCAGATAGTCCAACAAGCAAGCCTACTACTAATAACCGATCCTCATACCAGGATCTGCATAATTAAGTGCAGAGTGTAGTATGAGTACAACCGACCCAATATACTCAATAAGTATCGTAATAAACACAGCAAGGTAAGAGAAGCACAAATTATATAATACTAGCCATCAAGGGCAAAGCTATGTTGGCCCAAGGATGGTCAACTGACCACCATCCGCCAAACATTTATACTACGTATAAGGTAAAATATTACTTGTTGTTGATTTAAAATAGACCTTGAACACCCTTGCATAGCCCACTGACAAAGGGTATTCAAAATTTGAACACCCTTACTGAATTTCCTGGCTTCGCCACTGCTAGCCATCACTTGTTTAGTCTCAACCTTTAACCGGTACAAACACTATTGAGATAAAATCATCAAAAACATCTATGTGTATATATGTGCGATTTCTCAAATGCTCTGCTCAGACAATATCTTGGCGTGATATGCAGTTAAATAAGATAAATGGTCCAGGAAATTGCAAGTAAAGATGAAATACAAAATCCATCAAAACACTAGCCAGATTCCCTCAATTTTTCCATATGTGTTTCAAACCACTGATCAGTATTCTCAATAACCCCGTGTACACCATCAAGAGAGAAACATGAGAGGGTGATCCTAGGGGGGTGGATCCATATCTACACGCAAGCATAGCCAATTCAACGTGCCGCCAGTCCGGCGTGATCACAGACTCAATATCATAACTCGCCTGGCGTGGTCACATGCATAATAGTACAATCCGCCCGGCGTGGTCACCGACATAAAAACACAATCCGCCCAGCGTGGTCACTAGAATAAGAACACAATCCGCCTAGCGTGGTCATAGGCATAACAACCTAATCCGCCCGGCGTGGTCGAAGGTATAACAACACAATCCGCTTGGCATAGTCACATGCATAACAAAACAATTCGTCCGGTGTGGTCACAAGCATAACAACACAATCCGCCCGGTGTGGTCACAGGCATAACAACATAATCCGCCCGGTGTGGTCACATACATCTAGTCCAATCACATCATATAGGAGCAAATAAACAAGCATACATCTACGAAACGAGTGAATAACAAATCTCGTGCTCCAGGGCTGGTTCAAACGACAAGCTAAAGTGTAGGCATGTGCAAGTGTACTATCATAGATTAAACCGGAAATTTTCATCAAAGAATAACATTTATCAGTTTATTTGGGGATTAGACCCCTATGTGGCCTCACGCATGGCCCAAATAGTTCACGAAAATTGTACGAAGCATCATAGCTTAAGGTTTAACAGGAAAATTCGAGGCTTATAAGAGCTCGAGCAACATGAATAAATAAGACAGTTGCCCGCATATGGGTTCATCCCATGCATGTGCATACCCAATAACACATCGCTATCACAATAATTCAGGAACTAGTGCCTCAATTGAGTTTAGATAATATACTTACCTCAAAGATATGAAACCACTCTGCTAGCAAGCCATTCCGACGCGTATCAATCTTCGAAAAGCTCGAATCTAATCGCACTTGTAGGCTCATCAGCCGCATTTGTGTCTTCAATATTACAGAAAAGGGTCTGCTCTTGCGGAAGTCTTTTAGGAACCCGATCAGCGGCACCTGCGGCCCAAAATACGCACCTACGAGACCGCTTCTGTTGTCCACTCTTCACTTATGCGCAACTGTGCATGTGGATTGCAATCCGCTTCTGCGAGTCCAGCCCCCATGTATCATAATCCACAGTTGCATAGGCTCGTCGCCTATCTGAGCTCGCAGATGCAGAAAATATCTTGCACTTGCGACCACTACCCAATACCCACTAGACCGTTCCTGCGACCCCATGCTCGCTTCTATGGTGGCGCACATGTGACCAATCCTTTACATGTGTGATCTCACCAGACCTGCAGCAAATCAACATCTTATCTAAGTCCAAATTTTAATCCGCTAACCATCCAAAATCCACCCGAGACACCCGGAACCTCAACCAAACATACCAACAAGTCCTAAAACATCATACGGACTTAGTCGAGGCCTCAAGTTACGTCAAACAACATCAAAAACATGAATTCACACATAAATTCAAGCCTAATGAACTTATGAACTTCTAACTTCTAAGAAAATGCCGAAACATACAAACCAACTCTGATTGACCTCAAATTTTGCACACATTTCATAAATGACACAACGGACTTATTCCAACTTCCGAAACCAAAATCTGAGCCCGACAATGACAAAGTCAACCCACCGTCAAACCTCTTACCTCTCTGAACTTCAATATTTCCAACTTTTGTCAATTCAAGCCAAAAATCATCTACGGACCTCCAAATCAATATCCGGACAAACTTCTAAGTCCAAAACCACCATATGGAGCTATCAGAACCATCAAATTTCCATTCCGGTGTCATTTACACATAAGTCAAACCTCTGGTCTACTCTTCCAACTTACGCTTCCAACCTTGGGACTATGTGTCCTAATTCGTTCCGAAATATTCCTGGAACATAACTAACTACCCCCGGCAAGTCACATAATAGCAAATGAACACAAGATAAACAGTAAATGGAGGAACGGGGCTACAATACTTTAAACGGCCGGTCGGGTCGTTACAATGGCTCATATAAGTTAGGTTTGTTATGTGAGGTAATGGGACAAGTTACGTGGCAAGCTCTGATTGGCTTAAAAGGAGTGGCATGGATTGCCAAAGTGGATCGGAGGGGTTGTTCTGTAACGACCCGACCAGTCATTTTTAGCCTTAGTTTTCCATTCGGTGGTTTGAGACTTTGATTGGCTTCATATTATGTATTATGACTTGCGTGTATGGTTAGTTTCGATTTTCGAGCGCTTCGGGATTGATTTAGAAAAATGATTCTCGTTTTAGAAGCTTTAAGTTGGAATAGTTGACTAAGGTTTGACTTTCGGGTAAATGGATACGAAATTGAGTTTTAATTATGTCAATAGGTTTGTACGATGATTTTGGACTTGTCCATAATGTTTGGTTAAATTCCTATGAATTTTGGATAAGTTTGAGTTGTATGGTGATTTTTTCGGCTTCAACGTCGATTTGAGCATAAAGGTTACCAGATCGAGCAAACGGCCTTTGATTCGTGTTTCGACTAAACCGTATATCTATATCGTAATTTTAGAACCATAGCACCTGAAATCATCAAGTTTTGACATCGTATGAGGAATTTATGGTCATTTTACTAAGAATTTGTTGCAGATTTTTTTTTCTAATTAATTACGAAATTGACATTGAATTCGTATTTAAAAATATGCATTATTTCCTAAATATTGAAATCAACATATATTCTTCATTATAAGGTCAAATGGAGTGATTCAAAAGCCTAACTTGACTAAAATTTTACGAGGAATCAAAATCGAGTTTCGGAATCATTTGGCACAAGAAACGAGGCATAACAGCTAGGCAGAAGCATATAATATCGAGGGTTTGTTCATTAGATCATATTTTGAGTTTGGGAGCTCGGATTTGGGCGATTGTAGAGGTGATTTTCACCACATGTATTGGGATAAGTGTTCTATACTTGATTTTTAGTTATATTTTATGAATCCATCTTCGTTTTTGGCATTTGATAGATGATTCAAAGCGGAATTTGGGGGGTTTTGTGTAAAATTTCATAAAGTGAAAATTTGATTTTTGAACATCAATTCGGAGTAGGATTTAAGTGAAACTAGTATGGTTGGACTCGTAATTGAATGGATTGTCAGATCTTATGCGTTTTGTCAGATTCCGAGGTGTAGGGCCCGTGTTTGACTTTGAGCTTTTGATTAAAGATCCCACCTTTATCGATTGGGTTTGCTTCCTATGACATTATTTGATGATTTTGAATTGCTTTTTGCTAGTTTCGAGCCGTTCGGAGGATGATTTGAGTGGGATGGTTTTTTTAGTGTATCCATTTGGCTTGTTTGAGGTAAGTGTCTTGCCTAAATTTGTTGGAAGAATTTTGTTTACTAATTGCAATTGTTTTTTACATGCGGGGATGATGCATATACGAGGTGACGAGTGTATATGCATGTGCCAGGGTTAATCATGTTCGAGGGTAAATTATATGATTAATTGTGCCTTGTAGAATTGCGTGACTTTCTTGTTTCATGTCTTACTTGACTCCTAGATTACTAAAAATACGAAATTAAAATCTAGAGACCAAGATTTAGCTTATTATAACTTGATTATAATTTGACGAATTTTTGTGAAACTATTGATATGTTAAATTCGGTCATCACCATGGTTAATCACTAATACATCGCTATGACCATTATTCTTGAGATATTGGATCTTATACTTATGTTGAAGATCATTTCTAAGACTTGTTGAAATACTTGAACAAAAAGGTTCTCGAGGTTTATTGTATTGTTATTAGTTTGAAGAATGTGATGGTGTTCATTTGGAATATTCGTTTAATCACTCTCCTTGATGTTATTCATGCTTCCTACCTTGCTTGTCATTGATATACATGTGCTTGGTGAGGAAGAGTGAAAAGAACGAAGGGGGATGTCATACCATTTCATTTACATTATCATGTGAGGATGAGAGAAAAAGCGGAAGGGTGATGTCGTGCCATTTACTTTACATTGTCATAATCTCACTTACATTATCATGTGAGGATGAGAGTAAAATCACGAAGGGTGATGTCGTGCCATTTCATTTAAATTATCATGCGAGGATGAGAGTAAAAGCACGATGGGTGATGATGTGCCATCTCATTTACATTATCATGTTTTATATTATCACGCGTTCATGGCACGAATGGTGTTTTCGTGCAGGCGAGGACGAGAGGCATGCATTATGTTATGAGATCTTTTCCTTGTGTATATATATATTCAAGCCTTTTATCTTGAGTTATTAATGTTGCACCTATGTTTTTTATGTGACTTGTCGTTGTTGTTCTGTATTTGTCCTTTACCTTAAATTGTTGATGTATTATTCATGCCTTCTATCTGCTTAACTTGCAAATATCATGTTTTTCCTTCTTGTTTGTAATACCTACATCTATGTCGTTCTCAACTTGTTGCACTTCGTATAAGCCTTCTATTTGTTAGCTCATAAAGATCATGCTTCCTTATTTTTGTTATATCTACATCTAGGCCTTCTACCATGTTAGTTAGTGAAATTTATGTTCTTCTTTCCTAATTGTTGTCATTACTTCTATGCCTTCTACCTAGTATGTTACTGATGTCTATATGTATTGTTTTGTTCATTATTTCTACTTGTGTATTTTCACTTTGTCATTATTGTTATTGGTATTTCATTCACCTGATTGGTACTGTTATACGAATATTTGGTGAAAATCAGATAAATGTATGAAGGGTGTTGCCATGCCATTTGATTTGATATCTTGGGTACATTTCTCACACTATAAAAGTTATGGATTTACTACTGTGATTTTTTGGTTATCGCTCTAAGTAAAGGATTGGTCATGATATTGAGGACTATAAACTGTGATTTCTTCTAGTAATCATGTATTTCTTCGCATATTTGTTTCTTGTACTTTTCGATTATGTTCTAGTATTGTTCTATTTCTAGTCTTCTGCTTTGGTTATATCAGTGTGTATATTTTAACTTCACTACTTCATCGAGGTTAGTTAAGATACTTATTGAGTACATGGGTCGGTTGTACTCATACTACACTTTTGTACCTTGCGTGCAGATCTTGGAGCGGAGCTGCGGTGGATAGCGGGAGCTGACTTTGAAGATGTTCGCGCCTTTGGGGTGTGACTGCCACTCGTCCCTGGGTAGTTTTAGAGTTGAATTATGTTTATGTACATTTCAAATAGAAGTTGTATTTATTTCATATCAGTTTTTGCAATAATCTAGTCTTAGTAGCTCATGACATGTACTACCAATACTTGAGATACTGTATGAAATTCAGATATATCATTTGTTGGTCACCCTTATTTATTAGAATTGTGTTAACTGTTAATTGGTTGACCTAACAGGTTGGATTAGGTGTCATCGCGACTAGTGGATTTGGGTCGTGACATGTTCGGACTGGGTCATTTCGGATTGGGCTTATGTACCAAAAATAATTTAAATGGTAGCCATTACTGTATTTTACTAAGAAATTGCAACTATAGCCTATTAGTCTTTTAACCTCTTTATAATTAATTTAAATAAACTTAATCATTTTCAATAAAATATAGTAAAATATCAAATATACTACTAATTAGTTGTTTGTAAAATACCTTGTCTTTTACAGTACGACACTAATTTCGAATTATTAACATAATAGTTTAATTAATTAGAAATTAAGGAGTAATTCGTTAAATTAATTATAAAGTCTATGTGATGTATATAAAAGTTATTTTAATAATCTTAAAATAGTATTATGATATATTTTATAATTATAATATTAAAATATTAATTCCAAACTACTAATACTTAATTAATTCTGTAAAAAAAAGATATTATTGATTGAAAATATTTTCAAATATTTGTTGAAAATTATTAAGTATACATTAATTAATTTTAAAAATGAGGTCAAAATTAGCTGTCAACTGAAGGGTGACAATAAAAGAGTTTTCAGGCAAATAAATTGAACCAAGGACAATTTGTCCCGACGTAGGCATACATTGCAGGAATGACATGTGGATTAAGGAAGATTCTGGGAGGATTTTGGGAGTTGGGGCCGAATCCTGGCATTGAATTGCTTAAATACCTCGAGCTTAACCAGGATCAGGCCCCGTGTATTTCTGGAGTGAAGATTTTTGGGGAAGCAATGCTCGCAGGAATTGCCCTAGTATCGTATATTACGATAATGCGAGACGGAAGATTTGGTACTCATGATAGCTTTGAGTTTCGGCTAATATTTGAAGAATTAGAGTTCCATTTATCGCATTTGAGTTTGAGCTCAGATCCTTGGACTGCTTATGAGTTTGTTGTCCCTCATAGCTTTGTAACTTGGTTTGCTGCTTAGAAAGAGTTTCACATTGCGGTGTTTGTTCTTGCAAAAATGAGATACACACATACCCATATATCGCAATGCAGAATATGTTAAGATGTGATGTAAATGATGCAGAAATGATGATGTATGGTTGCCAGCTAGCCGTTATTTGGGATTGGTGATGATGAGATACTTGAATTTGACTCGCTTGTTAGTCGGGTTATGTACTGTTCTGCAGCTGCCGGAGCACTATGTCTCCTCGTGTTGGGAGTATCTGATGAAAGTAGTTGACTTGTAATGTCGAATGCATCTTCGCTTGCTGCGAGAGGTAGCATTGAAATGTAAAGTATCTCTGTGTGATGGGAGTGATTGCACTGAAATGTAAAGTATCTCTGCACTATGGGAGTTTCTGACTTTGAAAAACAAATGTTATCATGCTTGTAAGTTGCATGAGCAAAACGCCAAAACATTCGAGATAAAAATAAAGAAAAATGAGCATTCCCAAGAGGTACTCTTGACTGCGAAACTAAATTGTGGCAGTTGATTGGCAGAATATTGGCGACGAGGTTTGCAGCTATCTACTCTGATCTCCGGCGTGATGGAGTGAAGGTGCGGATCGCTCCTACTGGCGACACGAATATTTTACTATATACAGGACTTCGATTGGCGAAGCCAACGCTTGATTTGTACAGGGCGCTCCGATTGATTGAGCTGATGGTTTGCTATATACAGGGCTTCGATTGGTTAATCTGGTGGCTCAATTTTGTACAAGGTTGTCTGATTGATTGAGCTGGCGGTTTGCTATTTACAACATGTTCTATTGAGTTGAGCAGATGGTTTGCTATATACATGGATCCAGTTGACGTCAGCGGCCTGGTTCCGAGATACCTCCAAGGAAAGGAAAATTTGAACAAAGAAAAAGGGGTGATAGTTATAAGAGAGTGGAGTATCCTTCATTTCCCCAGTGTTTTCCAGCATTTTTTATGTCATGCTGGCCCTGCATTCAAAGAAAATTCTTAGCAGGGGGAGGGGGTGTTGATTTGTGTCAACCTCTGCCCCGCTGAGGTTACGCCATGAAGTTTGGTAGGTGGAGTAGATTATGATATCTTTAGAAAACATTTAAAAAATCTTTTATTTATGGCAAATATTGTCGTTTCGGAAGTTCCTCGAACACGAATTTTATTTCTTGAAGGCATTGTCTAGTTGATGTCGATCCTCCAAGATGCACCTGACGACGTGGCTTATTGCTACTACGATTGCGTCTTAATCTAAATTAATGCATTACGACGGTTTTCCTAGGGTTATGATTGAACCCTTTTAGGTTGCCTACATATCCACAAAACAGAATCAGGGCTGAACGTAGTTCGTGGGTAATCATAAAGAAAATATGATGAAGATTACCGAGCCTGACTCAGGCAACCTACTTATCCAAATGGAATCAGGTCAAAACGTAATTCGATTACAACATATGCAAAATGATGAGATTGAAAATGAAGTGGAACCTTAAGCTCATAGATGCCTTGCACAAAATGGGTTTCACACAGTCATTATGACTACTCTCTCTTCACTAAAAGGGAAGGGTGTAGTCAGGTGCTTGTTCTCTTCTATGTAGATGACTTGATAGTCATTCCGAGTTGATTGATAAAACTAGAGCAGACCTAGTGAAGTTCTTCAAAATGAAAGACTTACGGGAGCTGAAGTTTTTTCTTAGAATTGAATTTGCAAGGTCGTCCAAAGGCATATATATATTAGCCAAAGAAAATATGACTTGGAGTTGATAGATGATCTTGGTCAGGCAGGATCAAAGCCATCTAGTACTCTGCTAGAAGTTAATCAGAAACTGACTTCTAAGGAGTTTGATAAATAGTAGCACAAGCAGGTGTTGACGACAGTGATCCTGCTTTAAAAGATGCAGACGTGTATCAAAGACTTGTGGGCAGACTACTATACCCGACAATGACTCGACCAGACATTTCTTATGTAGTGAAGACACTTAGATCCCGTTTGGATAAACTTGTTTTAAGTGACTTTTAAGCCAAAATAGCTTTTAAGTCATAAGTTAGGAATTCTAGCTTTTGACTTTTGGCTTGTTTTTGTCATTTTAGCTTTAAAACAAGTACACTACAAAAAGGCTTAAAAGCTAATTTTGCTTAAAAGCACTTAAAATAAGCCAATCCAAACGGGTTCTTAGTCAATTCATGCATTCTCCTAAACAATCTCATCTAGATGCTGCCACCAGAGCGGTGAGATACATCAAAATTGCTCTGGGCCAAGGTCTCTTATTGCCAACAGAAGGAGAAGGACATGTTAGCATATTGTGATGCAGATTGAGGTGCATGTTTACAAATAAGGAGGTCAGTAACAGACTTCCTAGTGTTCTATGGTAATGCCTTGATCTCTTGAAAGTAAAAGAAACAAGAAGTTGTTGCAAGAAGTTCAGCAGGGACAAAGTTCAGAACCATGGCTACAACAGCAGCAGAGATAGTGTGGCGGACAGGTTTATTCACTGAACTAGGAGTTGAGATCAAAAGGCCGGTCAACTTGATGTGTGATAGCAAAGCAGCGATACAAATAACGGTCAATCCTATATTCCATGAGCGTACAAAACACATAGACATATAGTGTCACTTCATTAGAAAAAGGTGAAAGCTGGAACAATTAAAGCACGGCATGTCAACACTAAACAACATATTGCATATATTAACTAAAGGGCTTGGCAGAACATGATCATTTACTTAACAAGCTAGGAGTGAAGAATCTCTTTCTCCTCTCCAACTTGAGGGGAGTATTGAACCAATGTAGCATAGTTCATTAGTTTAGGGGTCAAAGTGTATAAGCAAAAACTTCTAACTTAATCCTGTTTTAGACGATTAGTTAGTTATAGTTAGTAGAGTGATTGCCTATATAGAGTGGTTGAGATTCGTTTTTGTTCATTTTACAAATAAATGAAATGGATCCTTCTGGAAACTTCCAATTGACGGCATGTGTATTCTCCTTCTTCCTCAGCAGCTTAATAATAGCAACTTTACAGTCCAATAATATGGCTGGCCTGACGTGGAAATACCCCTTATTACAAGATATGTAAGTTTGATCTGGATTTACCATCCAAGTTGCTCTCCAATGGCTTAACGAACAGCTCCAATCCAGCGAGGGAATGACTTAAGAAAAGAGAAGTTTCTTGGTCTCGAAATAGTTCACCATAAAAGATGAATCCATTATTTCG
Source organism: Nicotiana undulata (assembly GCA_005239495.1). Taxonomy (NCBI): domain Eukaryota; kingdom Viridiplantae; phylum Streptophyta; class Magnoliopsida; order Solanales; family Solanaceae; genus Nicotiana; species Nicotiana undulata. The sequence goes on along the minus strand of ML274680.1, from coordinate 314,844 downwards.
ATTTGGTGTTTGTTATACAATTGCATGATTTGCATGCATGGTACGGTTGGTTTAATCTTCATCTTTGCTCCAGCACTCAAGGGTCATTTCTGTCCAAACAAACGCATGTCCCTCTTCCTAACAGCAATTGCTACTGCAGCTATGATGCTGTGACTTAAGATGAAAAATGTCCATTGTTCCCCATGAGTAATATTCTCTCATCACGCTAAGGGAACTCCACAAGAATTTGTCGATATTTCCATTTTTAATCTTCTTGTTACTAGATATATGCAATTGAGGTGTGATAACATTTCTGTGATTGTGACACTGGGAAAAACAGAGTTCAGCAAAAAGAACATGACACCAACAAGCAATTAAATGAGGCAAGTGGTGATAACTGGTAAAACAGGTGGTAAAGGCTAAGGAACGAAGGTACCTCCTATTAGAACCTGAACAAATAGCAAAACTACTTTTTAAGCCTAGATATTCTCCTGTTGCGAGTTCAAATGCTAGATATAAAACATACCCGAAGAACCCTCATTAATCCAATTGAATGTATGGTTTTTTTCTGGAAGAGAAAACTGCTAGCGTCATTAAGGAAATAAGACAAACGGATATGATCCCCAACCCTTGGTAGACATTGTATATTTGTAATCTCATTGAATAATGAAGTTTCATGTGATAGAATCATGTCCTATTTCCAGTGTGACTAACTGCAATAGGTTCTTTCTCCCCTTCTAATTGAAAGGGTCTCTTTACATTTTGCCAGGAAAAATAAGAACCATGAGATAATTGGAAAATATGTGGCAGTAGCAAAAGAGAGAAGCAACCTGTAAACAGTTAAATGATGAGCAACTAAATATACATTACAAATGAGGTATGGTACAAATCTGTGTCAAATTCCTTCCTTGACATGAGCCTTCCTCAGGTTCAGGGACTTGTATATATACTCCCTACAACATAAACAAGGTCCTTAAATACAATAGAGGGTACAGAAAAAAACAAAGAAAAGACCACACATTTCAGGTATTCTATACATGTAGGCTGTAGCAACTGAGAGATCAACTAGTCAGATAATTAAGTTTTGCTCACTTGTTAACAAGCTTCCCAGATGCGAGTGATGAATGGGGCAGGGCAAGCAGATCTGACACCAAGGAATATGGAGCACACAGCCCAAAGAATGGTCAAAACTAGAGTGCAGGCATTAGCTAGTCTCATCATACCGGCTTAAAAATTGGATTATACAAGGATATACATGTTCTGCAGCCTGCAGACACCAGGCAGAGTAAAAGCTGTTATGCAACAACAAATGGGAAAATAGTAACAAAGCATGTGTTAGACGCCTATCTCACGGAGTAGTGAAAGTAAATAACTTATAATGTATTTTCTATTCTAGGTATATTTAACTCTTCCAGTTTACATAAGAAAACAAAAACATGAAAGGTGAATCCCAATGTAACTAGGCACCTCTCATCTTCCAGCATCTTTCTATTCTTCACCATCCTTATGTACTCCATCTATCAATCAATCAATCAACTGAGCCTCAATCCTATTACCTATATCAATAGGGGTAATTTATAGAATCGTCTATATCCAATACGGATTATTCTGGTTCATCTCATTCTAATACAAAATAATTTGCCATTCAAAGCAAATAAGGGTTCCTCTAAAACTCACATTTATTCCAACACAATTTACTAGTTTAAATCCAATCAGTTAGTATCACACATATAGTTCCTTCTCTTATATTGTATTCGGTTCTCCTTTATGTATTCCAAAAGAAGCGAGCAAATTATTAAAGTTTTACATACCATGCGTCCTCCCACTAAGTCATAATGAGCAAAATGCGGACCATTAGCATCCCCCAATACTTTGTAGGTAACCAAGTGCTCGGGGATGAGCTTTGCAGTTTCTGCTTGAACCAATGTGTTGCAAGAGAGAATTGTTAGAAAGTTTATCATCCTCAGACAGAACAATGAGTGCCAAAGTAGTATGAAACATACCATACACTGCTTCTGGTGGGCAGATTAGGTCTTTATCTCCAGCAAGAGCCAGCACGGGTACATTGCTTTTGTGAAGATTATCCTTGTAGAAAATTTTACCACTTCTGTCGCGAAGTCCCCCTTCTCGAAAAGCTGTAGTCAACTGCAAAATAAGTTTAGCAGGAATAGTACCTGCCAGAAGATCTATTAGAAAATTTATAGTTGAAGGTTCATGCGAAATATTGAGGGGATTGATAGAGCGGTATAGGGCGGTGAAGAAGGATTTGCATATGGTGTTCATTGATCTGGAGAAAGCCTATGACAAAGTACCGAGGGAGGTTCTATGGAGATGTTTGGAGGCTGGAGGTGTGCCTGTAGCATATATTAGAGTGATTCATGACATGTATGATGGGGCTAAGATACGGGTGAGGACTGCAGGTGGGGACTCTGACTACTTTTCGGTTGATATGGGATTGCATCGGGGGTCCGCACTCAGCCCGTTTTTGTTTTCCCTGGCGATGGATTCTTGGACGCGTCACATTCAAGGAGAGGTGCCTTGGTGCTTGTTATTTGCGGATGACATAATCCAGATTGATGAGACGCGAGGTGGCATTAACGAGAGGCTAAAGGTCTGGAGACATACTCTAGAGTCTAAGGGTTTCAAGTTGAGCAGGACCAAAACAGAATACTTGGAGTGCAAGTTCAGTGGCGTTACCCAGGAGGCGGACGGAGATGTGAGACTCGATACGCAAGTCATTCCCAAGGGGGAGAGTTTCAAATATCTGGGATCTATAATTCAGAAGGATGGGGAGATAGATGAGGATGTTACTCACTGTAAGGGCGCAGGATGGACGAAGTGGAGGCTCGCTTCTGGTGTCTTGCGTGATAGGAATGTGCCGTTGAAACTTAAGGGTAAGTTCTGCAAGGTAGTGGTCAGACCGACTATGTTCTATGGGGCAGAGTGTTGGCCAGTCAAAAAGTCACATGTCCAGCATATGAAGGTAGCGGAAATGAGGATGTTGAGATGAATGTGTAGGCGCATTAGATTGGATAGAATTAGGAATGAAGTTGTTAGGGACAAGGTAGGAGTGGCCCCTGTGGAGGTAAAGATGCGTGAGGCAAGGTTGAGATGGTTTGGACATGTCAAGAGGAGAAGCACAGATGCCCCAGTCAGGAGATGTGAGAGGTTGGCCTTGGGAGGTGAGAGGAGGGGAAGAGGAAGCACGCAAACTGGGTAGTAGTTGTTGTTGTTATTGTTGTTCATGCGAAATATTAAGAGAACATAGAGACAGACGTGATCCTCTAAAGAAACTCTTCAACAAAAGCAAGTGAAATTTCTGAATCACCCTCGGACTACAGCCTATATAAACCAGAAATGGATCCACTATCCCTTACTTTGATGGTATCACACTTGCAAATGAAGATCATATATCAACATCATTCCAGTGTCATGAGAATTGGGAACAATTACACAGGGAGTAGAACTTGTGGAAGCAGAGAGTCAATAGCGTGTAGACCAAAGAGTCAAATAAATATATTCATATATGCAGCTCGTTGACAAAAGATAAAAATATCCAGATGGAAATGGAATACGCAGCTGATGTTCAGTTGATGTACTTTTCTTATACCATCTGAAGATGTTAACTATCCTCTGTTGCTCATAATTTACGCGAACAAATAAGAATAAGAATCATATTTGACATAATTAGTCTTCACTTATTACCTCCATTTCTAAGAAGTCGATAAGGCCAAATTACAAATCAAAATTCACATTTGGCTTGTCAAAGATCAACCTCAAACTTTGGGCGATCTTCTTTGTATTACTGTATGACTATCAAGAGAGATGAGATACTAGCAATAATGATTACATTTGCTATCCTAACAGATACCCATGAGAAGGTATATGAAATATGGAAGATTAGTTCAACTTATAATCAACGTATCATCCAGACAGAGGCGGAGAGGAACAAGACGTTTTTAAAAGCCAAAGATGCTACAAATGGTATGCGAACACTGCAGACAGGAACTTGGGCCATAGCCACATGGTGTCATTGAATCATTCTTTAGAACATGTAAGTTTCTCATACTGTTTGTCCCTAAATCTCATACTCCAAATATCCATAACCTAAGTGATGAAACATGAAACTTGCCTGCTCTACATATAAATGAGTAATAAAACAAGATGACCATAAATTTGTACAATTCACGACTAATGAAAAAGCAAAGGTCTACTTATTGCCCATGTGAGCACTTACAGAAGTTATTCAAGATAAGCTTTTTCAGCAACTCTGGATGCATCATGTCTGTAGCTGATATCATATCATTAAGCCAAGACAACACATAAGGAGGGCGAGATGAAAGAGGATAAGCTGCAGCGAGTAAGGCCCCTAAAGGAACAACAGGTACATTGAGAGCCTGGGCAGGATCAGCCTGCAGCAAAGGTAAATAAATATAGGAATATGCAGAAAGGGCTTTCTGCTGCATAACAAGAGTTGAAAACATTTATTTTCAGCTTACAAGGGGTAGGAGCAGTTTGAGTGCAGACTTTGAAGATGTGTAATCCAGTGATGAAGCCAAAGTTACAATAGCAGCTAATCCAGTCTCTCTTCCTTCCAATCCTTTCCAAGGTAAAACAAGAAACAAATATAAATCCTCTCATATCTATTTTGATTCCCAGAAGAAATCAGAAGTCTGAAATATTTTTTTTGAGATTGTGCCCATTAACAGGAATCAGAGGAATGGAGGCCCAATCAAATTCCAAATATTGATACAGATATGTTCACATTGAAAGAAAAGGTAGAAGAGCAATCAGTAACGAGACTCTTCATGAAACATGTGTTATCATCCAACTTAAGATTTCCTTACTTTCCAGTTTGCGTTACATTTCAAAGTATATCCAATGAATGAAAATCTAAGAGACTTCTCAATAATTTCATAGGATTTATTTTATCTTTTGAAACATGTGTTACCATCCAACTCCGGCAGGTTCTAGGAATAAGTTCTTGAAAAAGACTGCTTTCTTTATTTAATTAACATTTGAATATTACTGTTTTCATACCAATTGCAACTACAGGAAGGACTCCTTGTCAATATTTCAAGACTCTTGCACGTTAATTTACTAGCCTATCTTAAGTGGCTCATTACTAGACCTGCTGCCATATCACCAATGGTTAACAACGTTAATTCTAAATAAACAAGAAATGAATCTTACCACACAGTGATTGCCTAGCATACAGCAATATTCCTCCCATAGAATGTCCAATGGCAAGAAGTTTACCATCTTTTGGTGCAGTTTGGGCCTTTATGTATTCCATCTAGAATGGAAATAAAATAATTATCAATAACTCGTCTGAATAAAAAAGAACACTAAAAAGGCAGAAGAAGTTCCAAATTTCAAACAAAATTTTGGTTGTGTCATCACAAGGACATTAACATCTTTATATTCTATAGTATGGAGATCTGTCACCTCACCGCAGCAGGGACATCCTCTTCCAGGTAATGATCAAAGTCCCAATCATACTTGACAATCAAGTCAAGCTGTTTCTGGAAATCTTCTATGGTAGTGGTTAGACGCTCATGCAGATCAACTAATGGTGGTGAAACAGAACGTTGACCTTCTTCAATGATATTTACTAGCTTTTGACTAAGATCCTTTATTTGGTCAGCAACTGCAGAGTTTTGCCTTGTCTCCAGCAGACTTAACAACTTCCCTCTTGTCTCGTTAAAGCGTTCATAAAGAAATGAATCCTCTAACAATTTTGATATTTGATCAAATAGTTTAGCGGACATAATCCTTGACTGGCTTTCATTGAGGAAGCCAGAGACTCTCTCTGACAAGAGCATAAATGTTTCTGTAAGCTGGTTCACTACTCTCGGCTCATCCCACATTGTTGAAATAGCATTGGGTTCATCTTTGACCACAGCTATGTCAGACTCTTCCAAGGTACTCTGGACATCTGTTGACTGCTGCGCTGCAGAAAGAGCTTTCTCAGTAGCATAATCAGCGGCAGCTTCCATCTGTTCTGAGACTGCGTTCGCAGACTTTCCAATTTTAGTGGCATCTGATTCCTGCACACTCAACCCAGCTCCTCGAAGTTCAAGAACCCAAGTGTCAAATCCTTCCCCAGACATGTAACGGGCAAAAGATGACTGCACAAATAATTTTATAAGTAAAGACAATGATTAAATGACTTTATTCCTGATTCCCAAGAATTATGTAAGACTTTTAGAAAGTAATTACAGCAGCCAGCCATATTATGACGAATTCAACTTTTGCTCAGAAGGGAGAAATTAAACGTTGACTCAACTTTTATGTGCTTGAAATGCATAAAGAATGGGAAAGCTAGTAAGAAAAGATGGAAATTCTGTCCTTTCAGCAATATAAGGAAAGAACGACATCAAATCCAAAGCTAAATTTGACAAATTTGAGCATGCCATAGAAGTCTAATAGATTCAGAAACAAGAACCATTCGACGGATTAAATGCTGTAAGTTTACAAACATACACGAGATAAAGAGCGATTCTTTTACGGAACCTGACATATACCCTAAGCACTGATGATATACACTTTCAATGTTTGTGTCATTATGATCTATTCAACATGACTATCAATGAAATATCAATCAAGATGCTCCAGTTCACCTATACAGGTATCAATCCGCATATTAGTATGTCCCGAACTATTACTTTTATGCAACATCGCATGTACAACAAAGCAGAAGAAGGGGCAAAGAACGGGAAGGAGGCAGACGATTATAATACCCCAGGAGCAAGGTCATATCCAATAGCATTAGTCCCCACGCCAGACAAGAGAAGCAGCGGATGATTTCTCTTCGGAGCCTGTTGTCATCAAAAATCACACACCCTTAATGCAAAGCTCAAATCTTTGAAGAAAAAATGCATACAACAGAACTGTTAAACCTTCCTAGTCTACCCCGGTTCATTCTATATAACAGTGTTAGATAGAACACAGAATTTTAAAATAAAATAAAAATTGAATTGTTTAATAAATTTTAAAACTGCGTCAAGATATCCAAAATGTCCTAATTTCATATAAAATAGGACGTATTCTACATGACCATATTTGATTGATCACAAAATTAAAATTTTGAACAGTCCAACGAACTTGAAGTAAAATAGAAATGAACAAAGTGTCAAATATATTTTGCAAAAATGTCATGAAATTTTGAAACATAATACTTACTCCGTTTCACTTTCTATGACATGATTCAGAGTATAAGGGTCAAAATATCTACTTTCAGTGTGAATTAGGACATAGAACTTTCAAATTTTTTCAAATAAATTACACATATTTAGAGAGTACATAAAAGTGTCACTATAATTAACAATTCCAAACAATTTAAAAAGTATTTGAAAAATTTGTGGACTTGACTCTTTCAAACATTGATTGTGCAAACTGGAACAGGTGTCACATAATAGTAATTGCGTCACATGAATTGAAACAGAGTACTTATGTATTATGGTTTAAAGAATAAGAGCAAAGGCTCTAATACCAAAAAAATAAAAATAATCGGACCTGTGGAGGGGGAATGTAGCGCCAAAGAGCAAGCTTCCAGTCGCAATTATTAACAGTGATATAGTGAAGTTCATCGGCAGTGCATAAAGGTGGCTTATTAGAAACCTTCTGGATTGCTGCACGTTGAATTGCAGTGTCGCTATCGTTAGTGGATAAAGCTCTAAGTTTCACCGTAAAGCAGCAGCTCGGTGCGTTGCGGTAGGAAATGACGGCGCGTGGAAGTAACCGGCGGTGATAAATAAGATGGTGGTGGTAGTGCTGGCTGTGGCGGAAGACGGCGGCGATTTGAATCGCCGACCGAATATCAGATTGAATTGGATAACCCATTGGGGATTCGGGAAATGGATAATTTAAATTGGATAAGGAAATTGGTTTGATAATCTCTACCCTTTTTGGAAGGGAAGATGTGTTTTTGACTTTGGAAGGTTTGAGATGCTAAGCCTTTTTTTCGTATAATTTGATTAGCAGTATTTTTTTTTTTTTTGTGCGTGTGTGTTGAGATAAAAGGAACACGTCATGCCACGCTTTTCCTTTCATCCCTTTCACTTTATATTATTGAACTGACAAAACGAAAACGTACAAAATGTTATGAAAATATTATTCTGCCGTAGACAATAAAGATTATCTATTTAGTACCCGATTGAAATTTATCTACAAGCAATTAATGTAGGTAGGTTGCAAGTAATTTAATGAAATAACTTGCAGTGGCTTCTTATTAAACAGATAGGTTGCGAGCAGCTCATACATACAACTTATAAGCAGCTCAAGAAACGCTTAGCAGTTGCTTCCTAAAAAACCTTGCAGCTGCTTTCTTAAAAGTCTCGCAGCTGCTTCCTGAAAAGTCTCGCAGTTGCTTCCTTTCTTCTATAAATAAAGGATATTTCAGTTCATTATGTACATCAGTTTGAAGTTGAATAATATATCAATCTCTCTCTATACTTGTCTTGGGTTATTTACTTTACAGTTTTTATAACACGTTGTCAGCACAGACTTTGCCATTTTGAGCATTTACTTCGAATTTAATTTCAATTTCAGTATTCATCTTCGATGTAAGGCGACGCTCTTATATCCGTGGTTAGATCTTGTTCATTATGAGCATCATAAGGCAGATTATATCCTTGAGGTGGTGAGTTTTTTTCTTCTTAACAATAATGATGTAGATATCACTTACATCTGGAGTGGCCAAATTTGTGTAAAGTAATTTGAGCCTTTGCTTATTTTTGGTTTAATATCTTTATCATCAATTGTTTGGTTATGTGCTACGTATTAAACACTTATTGTGGTATTTGTTTTCATCCTAATTAACTTAATAAATGATTATAAAGTGGATAACATTGTTAGATTCACTTAAACTCCAGCAGAGTTTGCAAAAGATATATAACTGTCAGAAGTGGTTGTGTTTCGTATATCTCACTGTAACCAAATTTCGTTAACCACCAAAAGTGGTATATGCTTATGACCACCAAAAGTGATAATTTAGGCTTGCTATGGTTACAATGAAGATAAGTAAGAGAAAATTTCTCTATATTACATACATACCTCGACTTGCTCCTGAAGTAGAAAATATATTAAAAGAGGTCAGACGCCATCACTATTTATTGTGGTTATTGTCGCACCCTTTTTTCTCGCAAAATCGGGTTTCAACATGTGACAACTCTTTTAAACGGGTATTAAAAGAGAAGAGTCGTCACCTAACGATTTTAAGGTGCGATAGGACTCATATTGTGCAAATAACTCTGTTTGATTAGTCAACGCGACCAAAGATCGAGTAAGGGATCAAGTTACCCCAAAGAAAAGGTGTGAGGCACGAGGCCCACAACTGTGGGTCCCGGCCAAACTTAAATTATGCAGATTAGGCTACGTGATCAAATAAGCAAAGAGAGAACGAAAATCAAAGAATTTTATTACAAAGATCTTAATGCGAATCTAGAGGTACAACCGTTTCAACTCTACTAGAAAGAAAGAAAGAAGGGGGGTCCTAAGTTTTTTAGCCTAAGGATCACCCCGTGCAACATAAATAATACTTCAAAACTCCCTTGGGGTAGGGTGTTACTCATATAATTCAGTGGGCATATACTATAATCTCCTGCTACCCGATTACTATGTTATAGTTGTTTACCTAAAAGCTCTCTAATTCAATTCTAAGTCGTGCCTTACGCGTGCACTACCCGTCCCATACCTGTGGTCCAGGAGGTTTTGGACCTCTATTTGGGTGGTTTTAGACCTTACCTAGGCTGCTCAAAATGAAAACTAAGCGACAAAAAAAAACACATAACACTTCATGTAGAGGCAGTTAGAGGCTCGCCTTAACCTCTACACTTAAACAACAAATGCACTCAAACAAATATTCAAGTTAGGAGGTTTCAGAATTAAGAACCTTAGGCCCTATAGACATGATTTCTAGGTGACTTTGAATTAAAGCATGCAGGGCGTTTCAGATGCAAGATATTGCTCATAGACAGGATTATATAGTTGTTACAAGCTGGTTATTGAAATCGCAATTTTCAAGTTATTAAACCTATAGGTGCTATTCCTAGGTGATCTACGCAGTTGAGAATAAATCTGCTGGGAGAAGTCCCAGAATTACTCATGCTCTCTAATAGTAGCGTACATAAAATAGTGTTTGAGCGATTTAGCATTAACAAATTATGGTGAGTAATTATACCCTATAGGCAGGATCTCTAACGTATAGTACTTAGAGCTTATTTTATTGTCATATCTTAATCCTATATGAATATTTTCTAGGTGAACAGCGGCAATGGAATAATCGGAGTCTTATAGGCATGATTTCTAGTGAATGATGCAGATTGAAAGAACAATTAGCGACAACTGGTTCCCATAGGCAGATTTTCTAATAGCACATAGCAGTAAACATAATTGCAGCATTTCATTCATGTTTGCTAGCAGGCAATGTGTGTGCGCATGCTTTTCCTAATGACATGATTTATGTGGTGCACATAGTGATTATATAGCACATATAGCAAATAAATTACTAAGTCCTATAGGCATATTCTCTACTTTTGTATGCAAATATTAAAATCTACTCATCTCCCATTTTTACTAACACCACAATCGTTATACAAAGTTATTACAGGCCCAATAATGAGTAAGATACAAAATGGTGTACATGATGGCAATAGGCCCACGACAGGCCCAAATGAAATACCCAACATTGTCTGGGCCTTCAGTAATTCTTACACAACATACCCAGGCCTTTAGTAAGGAGCCATGTTCACCACACGACCAAGAATCCATAAAGGAGCCCAAAGTCGAATCATTTAACCATATTGCCAAGTATTGCCCCATTTAAATCAACCACTTCAGATATATAGCAAATAATAGAAGGGAAAGGGGTGAATAAAGGATAGTTAAGTTTTAGAAAATAACCGAGGACCCAAGTCCTAGTGTGTCAGAGTTCACAAGGGCCTCAAATGGACCACATGCAGTGCTCACACTAGGGTGGTCAATAGTAAAGCCTAGGTAGCCTTGGCTTTCAGCCGGCTAAGAATGGGAACTTTAAGAGGGCATAGGTGATAAGTGAAAGAGAGTGGACAATGGTTGAGCGACAAGAATTGAGGGATACAAACATAGTCAAATTGAGCATATAGAGCATATAATCGAACAGGTCACAACATTTAAGAACAACTTAGTAAAGATTTAGAAACAAGTTCAACACTTAGCGCATAACTAGTCACACATTAGCAGAGTTAAGGAAAGAACAAGTTTGCAAGATTGACAAAAATTATCATACACAGATTCATAATACCAAATAAGTGAAAACCTAAAAGGTCCAAATTATGCTAAGTATAGGTCATAGTGTTACAAGATAGTCATGCTAATTTGGTAGCAGGACAACATTTAGACATGATAGGAAAGCAGATTATGATAATTACTGGTGAATCAAGGGAGCCAAAAATATGTTAAAGGGCATATTAACAGAGAACTAGTCATGGTTGATAAAAAGGGATCTTGACACAGGATTAAAACATGCTACATAGGCAAGATACCATTACGGAAATTCAGAATAAAGTAGGAAGATAAACGCATGCCATATAGTAAATGCAAACATTCATGTTTTGAACACAATCGACTAGTTAAACTAAAGAGAGTACAAATTATGCAGTTGAAGCAAATAACAGAGTTGGCATTTTGAGAAGAACTAAACACTAAAGAGATGAAAACTAGGGCAAAGTTCACACACAGTAGTGGTTCAGAACATATTGACTTAGGAGAATCAAAATTACTTAAATCAGGCTTAGGCATGCTTTGACTAGCATTATTATGTGAAATTAAATGCCAAAAAGGATCTAAACGAAGGTAAGGCAAACAGAATTGCTCACAAGAAAAATCCAGAACACATTAAGCAATGAACTTCATAAGTGAAAACATATGCGAATTGCGGATACATAGGAATGAAATTGCAAAAGTACAGTAACTCACCAGTAAAATGAATAACAGTAAAGAATCAAAATTCCACAAGAACCTAGAATCTCAATGCGTCAAAGTTCCCAAGAGCTTCGAAAGAACTCCGGGCAATGCTCGCACCAAGAGAAGATTGAGTAACAAAGTCTTAGTGGCCTTGGCTTTCAGCCGGCCAAAATAGAATATAGAACAAGATAATAGCAAAAGCCCCAATTTTTCAATGAAGAATATATCGATTCAAGTCTGTCCGGAAAAGGGAAATGGGGTGGGGGTGTTTATATAGCAGTAAAAATTTAACGAATACACAAGGAAACGAAATAAATCAAACAACAAATAAGGAAAGAAAACATGCAAAATCAGTTCAAAATCAATTTAGGAGAGAAATCGGGTAAACCCTAGTTTTTTAGGGAACGTGTACATCAGCAGAGATCTAAATGAAATCGGACTCATATAATATGGTATTGTACGTATGTAGACGAAATAATGCTCAAAATCAAAGATTCGGACCACTTTGGTTCAATTTCATAAGGTATTTCTTGCCATGTTTAGGCAAGCACTTAGGTAACACCACAAGCGGACAACCAGTACCAAAAGGTTTCAAATATGGCAAGACAATAGTAGTTGAATCCCATTATCAGTAGGATTATGAGAGGGAATAGGGGAGGCGGCTAGGGTTTAGTGAAGAGGAGATGAGTGAAAGAGGGAATGGAGGCGGCTATATTTAAGAAATGGGGTTAGGGTTAGGTTTTGGGGATATAAGGAAAGGGAGTGAGGTGTTGTGGGCCGTTGATCACTTTTGATCATCGGTTGAGATTAAATGAACTGGGTCGGGTTTTGGACTGGGCAGAGTCGCTTGGGGTTGTGCTTGAGGATTAGGCGAGGGATTTGGGTCTGTTTGGTCCAAAAAATAACTCAAAAATTGGGCCAACTTTTAAATGGGAGATTAAAAGGGAAATAATTTAATAAAATAGTTAAGTAAATATATAAAAATGCTATTTATGAAAATTAATACTTTAAACAATGAGTGAAGATTATAAAAAATGTAAAAATATTATTTAGACCTTGAATAAAATGACAAATGCAATAAAATGCTAAATATAAGCTATTATTGCAAGATTGTGCAAATAGCCTAATAATACTATTTTAATTATATAAAATAAAGTTAAAATATTTAAAATATGTATTATGGATGCAAATAATAATTTTAAGTAGTTAAGTCGTCACAAAATAATTTGAAGGAGTAATTAATAAATAATCAAGTAATTTAAATGTAAGAAAAATCAATTTTAAAGCTCTAAAATTATGAAAAATTATTTTAAAAAATGCTTGTAAAGAATATTGTGCTTCGTAGGGATTATTTCCGTAGGCATGGATGTTTGGAAGATGTATTTTAGCGGATCCATCCTTGATATGAGATATGTGGTGTAGGCATAGAAGTAGCTCCTCAACGTTTGAGCTATCCATGTCAAAGCGCATCAGGTGCGCTCCAACAAAGAATATTGTGCTTCATAGGGTGTGAATTTCTTAATCAGATAGTATATGGCATGCTCCTTTCTTATCGTCTCATCGTGTTGTCCTAGAACAAAACAAAAAGGACCATCTAGTACAGATAAATAAAGTAGCATAGGTCTCCCTGGTTCCGGTTGGACCAGAACAGGTGGTTTGGATAAATATTCCTTGATTTTGTCAAAGGCTTTCTGACATTCTTCAGTCCAACTTGTTGCAGTGTCTTTCTTCAACATTTTGAAAATCGTTTCACATATCATAGTTGATTGTGCTATGAAACGGCTGATGTAATTGAGACGCCTTAAGAAACTCATCATATCTTTCTTGTTATTCGGAGGTGGGAAGTCTTGGATAGCCTTGACCTTTGACGGGTCTAACTCAATCCCTCGCCGGCTGACGATGAACCCTAACAACTTCCAGCAAGGACGCCGAAGGCACACTTTGCAGGATTCAGTTTCAGATTGTACCTTCGAAGTCAATTAAAAAATTTCTTCAAATTTGCTATGTGATCTGTACCCCTTTTAGATTTGATGATGACGTCATCCACGTACACCTCTATTTCCTTGTGTAACACGTCGTGGAAAATGGTTTTCATAGCTCTCATATAAGTGGCTTTAGCACTCTTCAGGCCAAACAACATCATTTTGTAGCAATACACTCCCCATGGTGTGATAAAGGCTGTCTTTTCGGCATCCTCTTCATCCATCCAGATTTGATGATACCCCGTGAATCAATCCACAAAAGATTGGAGTTCATGCTTGGCACATTTTTAGATTAGTATGTGTATATTGGGCAATGGGAAATCATCTTTGGGACTCACTCTATTTAAGTCCCGATAATCGACACACATCCTGACCTTCCTATATTTGTTTGGAACCGACACAATGTTAGCCAACCAGGTCGGATATTCAACCACTCTGAGAACCTTGGCTTTTATTTGCTTAGTGACTTCCTCTTTTATTTTCAAACTCATATCTGGCTTGAATTTTCTGAGTTTCTGCTTTACATGTGGACACATGGGAGCGGTAGGTGCCACTATAGATGTGCTCAAACCGGTCATATTATCGTAGGACCATGCAAAAATATCCTCATACTCCTACAAGAACTAGATGTATTCTTCCTTCTCTGACGGCGATAGATGAGTGCTTACACACGTTTCCTTGACTGTTTTGGAATCTCCCCAAATAACCGTTTTAGTCTCGTCCAAATTAGACTTAGGCTTGTTTTTTAAGTTTTCCACTTCTCTGACAATTTCCTCAGGTATTATATCCTCTTCTAGATCCTCTGAATCACTATCCTTATGTTGCGTTGTCTCATTACATGTCACAGTCGTAGGTTCATCGGGATAAGTAATAATAACACTGTAGAGAGAAAATGTAAAGGATAATAATAAATACTAAAAATAGCATCCATTGATAAAAATTTAAAAGGGTCAAACAAGTGCAGCTCGATGATTCGAGCAATTATATCAAAACAAAGTACACTTAAAACAAAATACTGAAAATGTCTTAGATGCTCATTAAATTGCTTTTAAAAATAAGTGATGCTAATTGCTAGGCTACCCAGGAACTCGACGGGCCCTTGATCGTGCAGCAGTCCAGTTCTTGCGAACAACTCCTTTTTCCACAGTCTGAATAGTAAGGCCTTCCTCCTCCTCAACTATCGCACTGCAATCCATGTCTTCATCAGCCAGAAACAGCTTCCTTATGCTAGTTAAAACTTGAGCTTCTTTGGACCCCCACATCATGCCAGCTTGATGATATGACTGGTGCAAATGGGGTACTAGTTGTTCTAGCGGATAATAAGGACCACTCCATGGAGACGACCAATCCTGATACTCTTGCCAAGTGTATTCATACCCAGGCCCAAAAGTTGTACCATGACGCTTTAGCTGTATCTGTTTGGTGATCCCTTAAATATCTTGTCGAGACCCTTTCCAGGTTCATACCCTGTCCATGATAATATGTTTTCTATCTTGTTGTTACACCATTTGTCTTTCTCAATTGTGTTGACGCGCTCAATGCGATGGTATGTTTCTCCACCCAATTTCCTTCCATTCTCAATGACTGGAACAGTCTGAATTGTATAAATGGGATTACTCCCGTCTCCATGGATGATCACTTCCTGATAGTTCCACTCAAACTTCACAGCATGATGCAGAATAGATGCCACGGCCCCAACGACATGTATCCAGGGTCACCCCAAAAATAGATTGTAGGTAGCATATATATCTATTTACCTTGAAAATGGTAATGAAAATAATATTTGATTTTGTGGTTCTAAAAATATGTGATTTATTTTAATACTAGTTGTTAGGCAATAGATGCTAAGTGTAAGTAAGGAAAATAAGATATGCGAACCAAGTTGTTATTAGGCTGGGCCTCGAGCTTGCCGGAACAGGACCCCGAGGTTCAATTATAACGTTGAGTGAGGAGTGGTCGATGAAGATACAACAATACTGGGGGCCTCGAGGATGGCCCTTTATGATCAATAACGAGCAATAAATGAAGAATAATTAATGAACACAATAAATGAAAGCAATAAACCAATGGAACAATTGTTGAGCACGTTTAGATAAGAAAGCAGAGAATGTTTTTGTTGTATTGAATACTCATCATAAGTTACAAAATGATAAGGGTACCCTTTATATAGGAGGGGAGAATCCCAACGTAGTACATGTATAATTATGACAAGGTAATGCTACTGGTACAACTATTAATGACTTGGTACGGACTTGTACTATTCTTGCAAACTTGGTCAGCCCTAATCACGTGCCCATGGGAATTTCCCGCCTTTCCATGGAGGTCTTCAAGTTTTACCCTACTTCGAGGTATATCGAACCTTCTATACGGGTTCTGGAGGAATGCACCTCGGAGTCGATCCTTCGATTCTGCCCCGATCCTATCGAGACTGGGTTTGGAGCCCCGTAGTAACCTCGAAATCGGCCTTCCCTAGTTTCGACCGTATACAGATAGTCCCCACGTTCCTTGGAATGAAACGTCAAGGAACGATTAGAATTCTCCAACCCTTAAATGCCTCCATCATTACGCCAGTTATGTCAAGTAAGCGATTGATGTGACAAAGAGATGCTCAAAATTCACGTTCGCACAACCTTAAAAGCCTCGAATTGATTATGGCGGTTAGCTGTCCCCTGGCTTTCCCTAACATACACGACTGGCCTCTATTCTTTTGCCCCTTATTTTTCACCACATCTTCAAACATTCAAAGAGTTGTTCTCACTTCTTTCTCGCGTTCTTCCCCAAATCGATTCTTCTTTTTTTCTCATGAAATCTTTCAGCGAGAATGGCAAAGATTTCTAAATCTGTTCCTCAAGATGACAAAGCTTCTTCATATTCACGCTTGTCTAAGGTCAAGGCAACATTACTTCCCCCTCTCGAGAAATGCATCCCCGAATCTTATGAAACATCCTCCGACTTCAAGGTTGACAAATGTTCTTCGAACCGGGGCGGTGCGAACCCATGTCCCGATATGTCAGCTTGATAACCGACATTGGGAAGGTGAAAACTGATTGCCGCTGGGGAAAGACGGTGTAGGTGGAGATTCCTTCTCGGGAGGAAGATATAACGACACATAAATCCGGCTTCCTCAATGTATATACCTATCCCATTCAGCCTAGGTCCGATGGGGCCATCCTCGCCGTCGATAGATCCCGTAATCCTTGATTTCTGGGGGCAGTATCAAGTGACACTCAGCCAAATCCATCCATCATTTTAGCACATTGTTTATATGATTAGGCACTTTGCAAACATAGTCGAAGGTATGCCTTTTACCCTCAACCATTTGATTATAATGTATAGTCCTCGACTTTATCGGGGGGGAGGGGGGGTCTAATTAAGCTCTAACGTCGGGCCTCAAAGGTCCTCTTTGCTTGCACCAACGAAGTCAGGGACAGAGGGTGGATGAGCCGTTTTGTCCGAGTTAGGACCTCAGATCTGATTCCCGTGGAGAGGATGCCATTCCCTGAGGAATGGAATATGAAATGTAAGTGAGCATGTTAATTAAGTATTTTTTCTTTCCTTTGGATCAAGTTCCCCACGAACTAACTTCCTTCGATGATACAGCTGGCGTATGGTGTCCCGACGCGGTTAAGGATCTCTCACGCGGGGTTGGCCAACTCGATTCGACATGCCCATATGCCGAGCATGTATGGCGCGACCTGGATAGGGCTCAATGGGAAGCTAAAAATCATGGTGAGTCTTTGCTTCTGCCGTACTAGAATTTAGAGGAGATATCCCCTGAACGCATCCTCGTTTCTTGTGTTTATGTTTTGTGTTTGTGCAGGACTAGGAGAGGCCTCTTTGATGAGAGAAGCACCGCCTGGGGAAGCAGATACCCCAAAAACCAATAAAGAGAAGAAGAGAAGAAGGAAATCACCGATCGAGTCCTAGAAGCCAAATAAGGCTAAAGTGAAAAAATCTAAGGCTGATTCAGCGGTCTTAACTCCAGAAGTATCAAAGAGCCCCCAAGCTGGAGGCAAAGTGAACAATGACCCCCCAATAGCACCCGTGGGAAGCGAAAGCATGATTGCTTCGCATCTTGCTGAGCTGATGGCTGCTAAGCCCGAGGCTTCTAAATCAGAAGTTGTTGTTGTTGTTGTCTCACCCCGGACTGAAGAGGCTCCCGAGGGTGGGTAGGATGATGTTCCTGAGCCGGTTGACGACCAAAATATTCCCCGAGTCAGGGAGCACTCAGTAGATGAGCTTGAGGAGCCTAGTTTTGAAGCTCCCCGGAGGCAAGAGAAAGTACCGGTTGATCCATCCGGGGTTATTGAAGTAAGTGATTCTCCACCGGGCCCGACATTGTCTCCGAGGGAGATACGGGATGCCCATAATATAGAGTCTTCTGATGCTGGGGAGTCCCTTGGGGAGAAGGATGTGTTCGGAGGACTCTTCACCGTGGTCGAGGCAAACCCCGAACTTAACGCCTCGCTCATTTTTTAGGAAGCCTAGAGTCTCTACAAACAGGTAATTTTTTGTCGATTATGCTTTGAGCTTTGATCCTTATTTTTTTGACATTCCTTCTTTTATGCTTTCAGGCCATAGTGCTTTATAATCATGCTTCTGCCAAGTTTCAAGCTGAGTTGACCCATTACGATGGGGAGTGTAGGAGGTTCTCATCGGAGGCATACGAGCTCAGGGCTCTCCTTGCCAAAAGGGAGGAAGAAATACTTGACCTCCGAGCTCGTTCAGAAATGGTATCTCGAGAACGAGCCAATCTTGATGAGAAGATAACATAGTCTTCTGTGTTATTGTTTTTGTTCTTGTCCGATCTCAGCACTTAACACCTTCATATTGATCTTTGCATCTTAATGAGAAAGACGCCCTAATGCGGGATGGGTTCAAAGCCAGGGATGCTGAGATCCTTGGACTTAAGCAGCGTGTGAATGAGATGGACTCCGAGAGAGATACCCTACAAGGGAAGTTGACCTCGATTGAGCATTATCTTCAGGATGCAAGGGCGGAGAGTAGTAAGTATAAGGATCTTCATGTTGAATTGGTTGTCGTGCTATCTGTAGCCAGGGCTGAAGCCGATGCGCTCATATCCTCGTAAATAGAGGATATTGCTACTGCAAATGCTCAAGCCAAGAAGGTATCTGAGGAGGCCGAGTTTGAACTGACCCGAGCCCTGGAGCATGCTCTTTTAAAGTCTCGGAGGCAGGCTCTCGAGGATGTGCATGCATGGGGCATTGATTTGTCTGTTGAGATTTCGAGGGTGAAGTCCCTAGAGGAAGAATCGACAGCTCTTCTTTCTTCCGATGATGGTTCAGCCAGTGATTCGGCCAGCGGATCGGAGGGAGACATAGATGAAAATGAAGCCCCCGAGGGGGAAGAGGTTATTGAAGCTTCAGGGGCCGAGGGCCAAGCCGTTGAAGGCACAACCTCCGAGGGGGCTGTTGAAGGCGCAACCCCGGCGGTAGATTAAGTTTTTATTTGTTTTCTTCTTTGTGCAAGGGATCCGATCTTGAGCTTTGTAAATATGCTTTGCAAACCCTTATTATATATAAAAGGCCCTTAGTTTTTCGTCACTTTTTGCCTTTCCTTTGCGTTTTTGTAATAGACTTTGATGCTTGTTGATAATTGGTCCGAAATGTTGGACTTCACACTAAACCCTTAGGTTTTTGCTCTTGACGAGCAGTTGATAATAGTTGATCGTTTAGGGCTCAGTCCTCGAGTCAAGTTTTGACTCGAGCTCATCGACCCTTAGGTTTTTAAATAGGCCCTGAGGCTCTTTAGGCTGGCTCTTGGGCTCTTACATATTGGCCCTTAGGTTCTTTAGGCTGGCCCTTAGGCTCTTATGCATTGGCCCTTAGGCTCTTTAGGCTGGCCCTTAGGATCTTAAGTATTGGACCTTAGGCTCTTTTTTAGATTGGGTCGATGTGACCTCTAATATTGCTATAGTTTCCCCTCATTTCGGCTAAAGACTTTTGAAGTTTTTATGTTTGTCCGACTCATTGACAGCTCGACAAGAACCTCGATTATGAGTCGATATGTGACGATAAATGATCACCTCGGGAGGTCTGCTCGAAGGCTGAATTTTTGAAGCCTTTTCATTGAGGGTTGATTGTTTCGAAGCCCTTTCGTAGTTCAGAGCTGATATTATCGAAGCTCCTTTTGTTTATGTCGAGGGTAGCCTGGTTAACCGGTTCTTCTCGAAGTACTTTCAAAGTAATTGAAGGCCTGTGGTTTTATGGCGGCACTCAGACATCTCCGAGCCGCGTTAATTTGGATGGAGCCTTTTAATATGACCGTAGTCTTTATGTTCGGCCGTAGCCTTTAGTCCCCGAGTGAGGTAATCTCGGTGTCCATATCAAGGGTATGCCTTTTTAGGGGTCTTACAAGTTCGAATATACAGCCTTGACTTTAATATCGAGTTATGCCTTTTTTCAGGGTCTTACAAATTTGGGCATGTCTCGCTGAGGTCTTACGGATTCGGTGTCGCATCATTGAGGGCTTATGAGTTCAATATTGCCTCATCGAGGTCTTATACATTTGGTGTTGCCTCATTTAGGTCTTATACCTTTGGCCATGCCTCGTCGAGGTCTTACAGATTTGAAGTTGCCTCGCCGAGGGCTTAGAAGCTCGAAGTTTCCTCATTGAGGTCTTATGAATTCGAGTTTTGATAGCCCGATCAACTGACTGTCGAGGGCAGTCCCCGAGTGCTCGAGGATTTCTGGCCCTTAGGTCGTTTTGCGTGAAAGCAATAAACTTCTTTAAGTCATAAAGTGTTTCGACAGGAAAAGAGGCTTCTTCGATTACTTGATATATATGTACATGTTTCTGCCTTCGTGGGCCCGATTGTTCTACATGGACATGGTTCATTTGACTGTTTGGCCCAATAAAATATTCTCCCATCGAGGCCCTTTTTAGTCATGGCTTAACTCCTTCAAAGAGACAGCCTACGAGGGTGATGGCCCCCAGTATTCGAGGTTGATTGAGAAGAAGTCTTGAATACTTTTTAAGTTCTCCTCCGGTAGCATATAGAGGTTTCCTCGTTAAAAACCTTGCCAGTAAAACCCTTTTGGGATAAAACCCGATCGAAGGGAAAAATAGCACAATGCATGCTTTAAAACCCAAGGTCTTCGAGTTGGAAGGTGTTTCGATGTCTCTCATCAAACACCTGTAAGAATTTAGTATGAAACACAAATGAAAAAGGTGGGGGTTATACCTTAGCAATAATAGTGTTTGAGCATCGACATGTTCCAATTGCTTGGTAGCTGCTCGCCTTCCATAGTGCCAAGTTTGTAGGACCTTTTGCCTACCACTCCGAGGATGCAGTACGGTCCTTCCCAACTCGGGCCTAACTTCCCTTCATTTGGGTTTCGAGTGTTGAGGGTGACTTTCCTTAGGACTAAGTCCCTGACTCCGAAGTATCGGAGGTTTGTTCTCCTGTTATAGTGTCTTTCGATCCTTTGTTTTTGGGTGGCCATTCGGACCAGCGAAGCCTCTACTGTTCATCTAATTGTTCGGGGGCTATAGTCATGGCCTCGTTGTTGGAATCCTCGGTGACATGTCAAAATCTAGCGCTTGGCTCCCCGTCCTCGATTGGTATCAGAGCCTCGGACCCATATACCAAAGAGAACAGTGTCTCTCCAGTGCTTATCTTCGAAGTTGTTCGATATGCCCATAGTAATTCGGGCAACACCTCTCTCCTTTTTACCTTCGCATTTTCCAACCTCTTTTTCAAGTTTTGAATTATGGTTTTATTCATGGACTCGGCCTGTCCACTTGCGCATGGGTGGTAGGGCCTTGACAAGATTCTTTTGATTTTGTGACCTTCGAGGAACTCCTTTATCTTGCTGCCAATGAACGGTTTCCCATTGTCACATGTAATCTCGGAGGGGATTCCGAATCAGCATATGATGTGGTCTCAGATGAAGTCAATGACTTCTTTCTCTCTTATCTTCTCAAAGGACTGTGCTTCCACCCATTTCGAGAAGTAGTCAGTCATAAACAGAATAAATCTAACTTTACCTGGCGCCGTTGGTAGGGGTCCGACGATATCCATCCTCTATTTCATGAACGACCATGGTGATAAGACTAAATGTAGTTGTTCACCGGGTTGGTGAATCATTTGTGCATACTTTTAGCATTTATCACACTTCCAAATGAATTCTTTCGTGTCCTTCTCCATGGTGTCCCAATAGTAGCCTGCTCTAACCACCTTTCGAACTTGAGAATCGGCACTAGAATGATTTCCGCAAGTGCCTTCGTGGATTTCTTGAAGCACATACTCGGTGGCCCCCGGCCCCAAGCATACCGTTAGGGGTCCATCGAAGGTCCTTTTGTATAGAGTTCCATCTTCGTCGAGTGAAAATCGAGCTGCTTTGGTTCGAAGGGCCCTTGATTCTTTCGGGTCCATGGGCAGCTTCCCACTCCTTAAATAGCCAATGTATTTTTTCCTCCAATCACACGTTAGACTCGTGGAGTTGATCTCATCATGGCCGTTTTCAATTATTGACTTGGATAGTTGTACAACAGCCCCGTGGAATATATCATCTTCTTAGACGGATAATCCCAGGTTTGCGAGTGCATCGGCCTCGCTGTTTTGCTCTCGAGATATGTGGACCAGGGTCCATTATTTGAAGCGATGCAATGTGACTTGAAGTTTATCTAAGTATATTTTCATCTTATCTTCTCGAACCTCGAAGCTCCCATTCACTTGGTTTACTACTAGAAGGGAATCACATTTTGCTTCGATGACTTCTTCTCCTAGGCCTTTGTCCAGCTCGAGACCTGCAATCATAGCCTCATACTCGGCTTCGTTGTTAGTCAACTTTGCAGTTTTTATAGATTATATAATCATAGCACCCGTAGGTGGTTTCAGAACTATGCCGAGCCCGGCCCCTTTCACGTTCGAGGAACTGTCAGTGAATAGGGTCCATACCCCTGATGATGTGCCCGTTTGTAGTAAGAGTTATTTCTCTACCTCGGGCACGAGGGCTGGTGTAAAGTTGGCCGCGAAGTCCGCCAAAATTTAGAACTTGATAGTTGTTCGGGGTTGATACTCGATATCGTACCCTCCGAGTTCAATAGCCCACTTGGCCAATCGGCTCGATAACTCGGTCTTATGCAATACGTTTCGAATAGGATATGTTGTTAATACACATATACGATGACATTGGAAATAAGGTTTTAATTTTCGAGATGCACTTATCAATGAAAGAGCTAATTTTTCTAAGCGTGGATACCTGGTTTCAGCATCTCCCAGGGTACGACTTACGTAGTAGACAGGGAATTGCGTACCTTGATCTTCTCTAACCAACACGCCACTTACCGCCACCTCGGACACGGGTAAGTACAAGTACAGTGTTTCATCCTCCTTCGGAGTGTGGAGTAAAGGCGGGCTTGAGAGATATCGCTTTAATCCCTCTAAGGCATGTTGGCACCTCCAGCGTCCACTCGAAGCTATTTTTCTTCTTGATCAAGGAGAAAAAGTGATGGCTCTGATCGGATGATCTCGAGATGAACCGGCCTAAAGCCGCTATCTGCACGGTCAGCCGTTGTACGGCCTTCACATTGTTTACCACCATGATTTCTTCGATGGCCTTGATGTTTTCGGGGTTTTAGAACCCCCTATTCGACACCATGAAGCCTAAAAACTTTCCCGAACCTACCCCGAAGGCATATTTCTCGGGGTTGAGCTTCATGTTGTAGCTTTTAAGTATGTCTAATGTTTCCTGCAAATGAGTCAAATGGTCCTCTGCGCGCAGGGACTTAACTAGCATGTCATCAATGTAAACTTCCATGGAATTGCCTATTTGACGTTCAAACATCTTATTAACTAGGCGTTGGTACGTGGCTCCCGTATTTTTAGCCCGAAGGGCATTACATTATAGTAGTGTGTACCATACTTCATGATTAATGAAGTCTTTTCCCTATCCTCGGGGTTCATTTGAATTTGATTATACCCGTAGTAGGATTTGAGAAAAGTGAGGATCTCGTGGCTTGTCGTGGCATCAATCAAGCGATCGATGTTGGGCAATGGGAATGAATCCTTAGAGCGTGCTTTGTTTATGTCTTTATAATCTATGCACATTCTTAATTTATTCCCCTTTTTGGGGACTACTACTACATTGGCCAACCATTCGAGATATTTTAGTTCCCTAATGGACCATATTTTAAGGAGTTTTGTTACCTCGTCCTTGAT
The DNA here is from genome assembly GCA_005239495.1 of Nicotiana undulata. Lineage (NCBI taxonomy): Eukaryota > Viridiplantae > Streptophyta > Magnoliopsida > Solanales > Solanaceae > Nicotiana > Nicotiana undulata. The sequence goes on along the minus strand of ML274680.1, from coordinate 290,751 downwards.
GAATGCATGTTTTACCTCAGACTGAGGTCTTCTTTTCCACTTTACAGGTTTGAACCTGGGGTCGACTCTTAGTCGATGGGTGGTTATTTTTGGCGGGATCCCTCTCATGTCTAAACGGGACCAAGCAAAGCAATCGATGTTATTAATAAGAAATTAAATGAGTTTTTTTCTGAGCTCGGGGGTTAATCCCATTCCCAGGTATACCTTCGATCTGGAAGATGTTCGATCAGAACGGCCTGCTCCAGCTCTTCGACTGTTGATTTTGTTGCGTCCGATTCTTCGGGGGAAACGAAGGTTCGAGGAGTGAGGAAGTCCTCTTCATCATCCTCATTTGGTTGCTCATAGAATACATGTCCCTTGGGGACATGCTCGTCTTCTCGCTTCTTCGAGGTGGAGGGTATCGATGTTGGTGCCAAGTCGTGTACCGTGAATATCTCCTTCACCGCATTCTTCTCTCCGTACATTGTTCTTATACCGTCTTTCATTGGGAACTTCATCATCTGATGAAGAGTTGACGGTACTGCCCTCCTGCTATGTATCCACGGCCTTCCGAGCAAGGCATTGTATCTCATGTCACCTTCGATGACATGGAACTTTGTTTCTTGAACTGTAACGGACACATTAATTGGGAGGATTATTTCCTCTTTCATTGTCTCTCTTTCCACGTTGAATCCATTGAGGACTCGAGAGGCGGGTATGACTTGGTCAAGCAGTCCGAGTTGCTCTACCACCTTCGACTTGATTAAATTGGCCGAGCTATCTGGATCCACAAGCACATGTTTAATTTGAACGTTATTCAAGAGAAAATAAATTACCAGTGCATCATTATGCGATTGAGACAAGGCCTCGATGTCTTCTTCTCTGAATGCAATAGTGTCCTCGGTTATACAACTCCGAGTTTGCTTTTCTGTTGCGATGGACAGTTTGGCCCGTTTAAACATGGGTCCTTGTGGGATGTTAGTTCCTCCAACGATCATGGGAATGATGTGATGAGGTTCTTCTGGTTTGTTCCTTATTTTCACCTTTCTCTCTCGAAAGTGGTTCTTGGCTCGATTGCTGAGGAATTCTCGAAGGTACCCTTCGTTGATCAGCCGGGCTACTTCCTCTCGAAGCTGCCTACAATCCTCGATCCTATGACCATGAATGCCATGGTACTCGCACATCGAGTTGGGATTCCTTTGGTAAGGATCCGACTGTGAGGGCTTTGGCCATCTAGTATCCCTGATTTTACCCATAGCTGACACGATGTACGAGATATCGACGTTGAAGTTGTATCATGACAATCGGGGTGCCTCCATCGGCCTTGAATGCCTATCAAACCTGGTCCTCCTTACGAGTCCTCGGAAACTTTGGCCTCGATCTATTCCCCGATCATTTCGAGGTATATTACGCCTCGAAGTGTCTCTTCGATCTTTGACGTATGGTTGGTACCTTTCTTTGCCTGATCGTGACTCCCTTTCTATAGACCTTGAGTCCTTTTCCAAGAGCCTTCTTGGATATACCGAGCCAGAGGGGACTCCTAATTGGTCGTCCCCGACCCTGATCTTCGACTGATATCTGTTGTGCACAGCTGCCCAAGTTACAGCGGGATACTCAACCAAATTCTGTTTCAGTTGCTTTGAAGTTATCAAGCTTCGTTCGTTCAAGCCCTGAGTGAAGGCCTGCACTGCGCAGTCATCGGAGACTGGTGGTAATTCTATTCGTTCCATTGGAAAGCAAGACACGAATTCCCTTAGCATCTGGTTCTCTCTCTATTTGATTTTGAAGACGTCGGACTTCCTCGTAGCGACCTTGATGGCACCGGCATGTGCCTTTACAAAAGAGTCTGCCAACATGGCAAACGAATCTATCGAGTTTGGGGGTAGGTAATGATACCACATCATGGCCCCTTTTGATAGTGTTTCTCCATATTTATTCAACAGGACGGATTCGATCTCGTCGTCCTTCAAGTCATTCCCTTTTACAGCACAAGTATAAGCGGTAATGTGATCATTGGGGTCCGAGGTCATGTTATACTTCAGGAGATCGGGCATTCTGAACTTCTTCGGGATGGGCTTCCGAGCCGCACTTGAAGGGAACGACTTTTGCACGAACTTCTTTGAATCTACACCCTTCTAAATTGGGGGTGCGCCCGGGATCTGATCGACCCTCGAGTTATAGGTCTCCACCTTTTTGTCGTTAGATTCAATATTTTTTTCTCCCGATTCAATTATTTTAGTAAGGTCCTCGAGCATCTTCATAATAGCGGGGCCGGCTGCTGACCTGTTGTTGCTTGACCTCTCTAGTGCCTGCTCGACTTAAGGAGCCATTTTTGGTGGTGCCGTGCTTGGAGTTTCTTGATGGCTTTGTAGCTGAGCAATAGCCACTTGATGTGCCTGTAACATCTCAAAAATGATTTGAAGGCTAATTTCTCTTTCCTCCCTAGCAGGAGTTCCATGTACTTCTTGTTGGTCTTCCCGGCGTACACTTTCGTCGGTAAGAGAGCTTATATCGACATGTTGGGCTTGCATGAGCCCACGTCCACGGGGATCAGTGTTGGTACCACCCCAGGGTTTTGCAGTGGTACACCGGCGCGTGAAACAGCTACATCGTTCTCTCCATGATTCTCAGGACCGTTGTTTTCATGTGCATTCACAGAGTTAGACATTTTTTACCTGAAATCAAAGATCCTTAGACAAGAAAAAGTGTGAAGAATAACTAGTGTTTTCAGTAAACCAGCACTAAAACAATCACTATTATTTTTAGCCCCACAGTGGGCGCCAAACTGTTTACCTTGAAAATGGTAATGACAATTATATTTGATTTTGTGGTTCTAAAAATATGTGATTTATTTTAATACTAGTTGTTAGGAAATAGATGCTAAGTGTAAGTAAGGAAAATAAGATATGGAAACTAAGTTGTTATTAGGCTGGGCCTCAAGCTTGCCGGAACAGGACCCCGAGGTTCAATTATAACGCTGAGTGAGGAGTGGTCGATGAAGATACAGCAATACTGGGGGCCTCGAGGATGGCCCTTTTATGATCAATTATAAGGAATAATGAAGAACAATTAATGAACACAATAAATGAAAGCAATAAACCAATGGAACAATTGTTGAGCATGTTTAGATAAGAAAACAGAGAATGTTCTTATTGTATTGAATACTCATCATAAGTTACAAAATGATAAGGGTACCCTTTATATAGGAGGGGGGAATCCCAACATAGTACATGTATAATTATGACAAGGTAATGCTACTGGTACAACTATTAATGACTTGCCACGGACTTGTACTATTCTTGCAGGCTTGGTCAGCCCTGATCACGTGCCCTTGGTAATTTACCGCCTTTCCATGATGATCTTAGAGCTTTACCCTACCTTGAGGTATATCGAACCTTCGATACGAGTTCTCGGGGAATGCACCTCAGAGTCGATCCTCTAATTCTGCCCCGATCCTATCGAGACCGGGTTTGGAGCCCCGTAGTAACCTCGAAATCGGACTTCCCCGATTTCGACCGTATACAATATCCAGCACTTGAAACTCGACGTCAAACCAGGTTGGGCCCATATGTAGGCTGAGGTTTATCTCTCCAATTGTGGCCCTTTGAGATCCATCAAATGCTTTCACATTCATACTTCATGCTCGTATCTCGTGCAAGCCTTTACCCAGTCTTTACAGAGTAGTTAGTAGAGATATGTTGAGACTCGAGCCCCCGTCTATCAGGACTCTGGCAATGAATTTGTCCGCAAATTGCACTATGATATGTAGTGCCCTATTGTGACTTAATCCTTCCAGTGACAACTTGTCTTCGTGAAAAGTGATCATGTGTCTTTCCAATACTTTTCCTACCATGTTGGCCATTTCTCCACTGGTGATTTTAACGGGTACATAGGCTTCATTCAACACCTTCATCAAGGCATTCCTATGTGCTTCATAGTTTTGCAACAGTGATAAAATGGATATTTGAGCAGGGGTTTTGTTCATATGTTCGACCACAGAGTATTCTCTTGCTTGCACCTCTCTCCAAAGGTCATTCGGGTCGGTCTCAATGATAGGCGGTTTAAATGCAGCTTATTTGCTTGTTCCTCCAAAATGCTCGGGTGTATAAACCCCACCGGTTCTAGTCATGCCTTGCGTTGCACCTGGTTCTTCCATTTTTTCTTCTCCTTTCCTTCTTGCTTCCACAACATAATCCCATGGTATAACATTAGAATTATAAGATGGCGTAGGTGCTACCATCACGGTGAAGGGTGTTGTCACCTCAACTTCAAACGGAGTCAGTGCGGCTACCTCAACTTCAATTGGTGCCTGAGTTTGTTCCACGATAGGCGTGAGAGTGACTGTAGATGTTTTAGGATTATCCCCTTCCCTTATGAGTCAAATTTACCCTTCCGGATCCCATTCTTCATCGGTCTCTATCACATTTACCCCTTAGCCTTTGTCATCCGGGAGAGGATTGTTACGAACGTTGGGTGAAACTTCATTTGCCTGTATGACTTTAGTGTTAATTAATGTCTAAATCTTGTTCTTCATAATGTGACACTCATCATTAGACCCTTTAGGCATGAGTGATAGGCACATGTCTTATTTGGGTTAATCCACTAAGAAGAGTTTTTCATAGCAGCAACGGGAATGGGGGTGACAAAACCAGCAACCTTTAATCTCTCGTATAGTTGGTCTATGGGTTCAGCAATCGGAGTGTATTGTTTGGGTAGTCTGTGGTCAAAATTTGGTCTTGGTTTTTTATAATTTTGGTGGGCTGGTGGTGAGTGGTAATATGCAGGTGGGTGTTATAAGTGTGGTAGGTGGCAGCATGTTATTGGTATCTGGGGTGAAGGTTGATATGTGGGTGGAGGTGTTTGGTATAAGAGGAGACTTTGGACCTTGGTCTACCATTACTGCACCCACTTATTTCTTCTTAGAGATACCTCCTGACTGCAAAGCTTTATTTGTGGTTTGGAGTGCTTTGAAGTTTGTCACCATTCTGCTTTTAATCCCTTATTCTATTCTTTCCTCCAGCTTGATGATGTTAGAAAATTTATGGTTTTCAATAACCATCAATCTTTCATAGTATTGCGGGTCTTGAGCTCTAACGAAGAACTTATTTTTATGTTCTTCTTCAAGTGCAACATTACTTTCGCGGCTTCTGTCCTCCATCGAGTAGCGTACTTGTGAAAGGTTTCTGTTTGTTTCTTCTTGAGATTCTGAATGCAGAAAATGTCTGGTGCGTTCTCTGTGTTGAACCTTAACCGATCCATGAAATCTGACGCCATGCTCACTCAACTAATCCACGTCTTTGGGTTATGACTGATGTACCAAGACAAAGCATCCCCATTGAGGCTCCTCATGAACAACTCCATACGAATTCGTTCATCCTTGCCAACCCCTACAAGTTTTTCACAATACGTTCTCAGATGCACTTTTGGATCACCAATTTCGTCGAACATTTTGAACTTGGGAGGTTTGTAACCCTATGGTAGTTCTACATTTGGCTGAATACACAAATTCTCATAATTCAAACCCTCAATTCCCTTGCCACCTTCGACACTAGTGAGCTTTTTGAGTTCTTCCTCCATGTTCTTGATGAGCAGGTCCTTCTCGCTGGATTCTGGTATATATAGGGTTTGTTGTGGGGTATGGGGTAAAGTTTCCACCTTTATAGGATTTCTTTGCTGGACTCCGGGAATCTGGGCATAATGGTGAACATTGGTTGAGTTGTGGGGATCAGGAGTAGGCTACGGTGCATTTTGAGGAGTGTGGTAAGTGGTGGTTTGTGGATATGGAGTTGGATAATGATGGTGTTGTGGAGGAGTAGGTACTAGTGGAGGATTATGGTTTTGAGGAGGTGTGGAGTATTGATGTGGCGCGGAAGGATTTGGCGGTGGATTTTGGTTTTGTGTGTTTTGGGGAGGTGCGGGGTTTTGGGCATTTGTGTGTTTGTTGGTTGATGTCGGGGACATTTAGAGTGAGGGAAAGGTTTTCCAAGTTTCGGTCTTGCTCAAGTTCCCCTTGTAGCTCCAATATTTTCTTTTACAAACGTAGAACCAATTTATTTTGTGCTGGAGTACTCCGACCGTCCAAAGTTTCAATGTTCTTTGCATTGGTAGCATTGTCTTTTCCGATACAACTCAAATCGTCCATTTTCCCTTTTCCTTTGCCTTTGGGATCGCTCGGTGGAGGAGGAGGTGGAGGACCTATGGATCTAGTGTGATATGATGACGATGCCAGTATGCACGAACCAACCTTGGGAAATGGGAATAAACAAAAAGGTAACCAAGTTAGTAAGGAGTATTAAAAGAATGTTAGCGATATTGAACATGTTTTGCAGAATTATGTAATACATTCGCGTCCTAATTTGAGTGACCTTGCCCGAGGTACGCCTAAGCGACACATAGACTTGTAGAAAATTTTTGCCAATAATTTCATCATTTCATTAATGCGAAAATGAATCAAATCCTTACTAAAACGACAATAATGAGAAAGTCACTAATGGCATTTGTCTTATTACAAACAAAATCTAAAATGAATCTAGAAAGCAGTAAATACATTGTTTCCTAATCTACTTGGCCCCAAAAGAACCTTCTCCATGCTTGGCCTTTTTGGATCCGTCAATCGAGTTCCCCAGGTCGCACATATCCAACAATAGGTAAGCCCTTGCTAGATGCCCTCCTTCATTGCCTTCTGTGTTCTGACAATCCGGGAGTCTCTTCCTTATCTTTCCCTCAAGTTCCATTAACCTTTGCTCCAAATATTCCAATCTCTCTGTTGATTTAGTAGCAATTTCTCTCCATTCATTGATTGCTTCCATATCAACTTTGTGTTGTTCCAAATGACTGGCTTCAGACTCAAAGACCCTTTTGCACAGCATCCTATACTTGACTTGTGCCTCAGCGGCGTCATCTATAACCCTATTTTTCAGATTAATTCCCAGCTTGACGTCTCTTTCTATGTCGTCTAACAACCATGATGGGTAGAAGTACACATGGACGGCATGATACATGTCTGGCTCGATAGTATCTTTTCCAACAATGGCCTTCTGATTCAACATATGTTGTGCCTCGAACTTGAACGGAATGATGCTCCCTTTAAAATCTGCTTTGTACTGGACCATGTTGGAAACCCAAGGTATAACCTGTTTCCTTCCCGCTTGCCCCATTAACCTTATGTGAGCATAAGGATAGATTCCACTTAACCCGTTCAGCACTAGATGAGTAGTCTCTCTTGATCTGATGATGAACTCACTGCTAGGGAACCATTCAAACATCCAATGTACCTTTTCATCAGTCAGATTGCTGTAGAAATGCACCCAGCTCACAGCACTTCTAGGTTGTGCAAACATATCTGGGATAAATGTCATTCTCTTTGGATGAAGGTAAGATATATAGTCATTCAATGGTCGTCGCAGAAGCTCTTGGCGATATTCTCCCCTCTGGAAATGTTCTAATAACCAAACTTGCAGCAACAGATTACAACCCTCGAAGTGTCCAACCCCCCGCTTGCATCGATCTAGAGCGCGGTACATTTCAGCCAAGGTCATGGGGATGATAGTGTAATTTTGTCCCTTAATTCCTTCCATTAGAGTCCTAGCGACCATGGCTAAGAGAGTGTGGATCCTTCCCCCTTTCATCGAAAATATCAGCAACCCCAAGAAGCAGACAATGAACACATAAACTCGACAGTGTGTCCAACCCAAGTAATGGAAAGTTCATCATGATGAAGGCGATATGGCTTGTTGTGCCCATAACGTTCATAAAGGAATTCAAATGGGGTGTATGACTTCTTCAAGAAAAGCAACTCATAATTTTTCTTGAGACCCAACCTTTTCAAAAAACCGCGGGGGGTGGGGGGGGGGTTGCGATTGTCCTATACTAATACACCTGGAATATCCCATGGAAGCTTAGCAAAGCCTCTTATTTCTTCTAGGAGAGGAGTCATTTATATGTCACCAAAGAGGAAGACAACCATTTTCTCGTCCCAAAACATAATGGCAGGCCTCAATCAATGCTCTATTCAACCGGATGTCCAATATGGACGGTAAATTACCAAGTACCCTTCTCACATGATTCTTGTCGCTAGGCGCGAGGTTCTTCCAACAATCAAGCAGCAAAGGTGGGATGTTTTGAACCATGATGAACCTGGGGACTTCGTGCTTCATTCTCTGCAAACAAATAAAGTTAGCTCTTTACCCCTCTAGATTTGACTATTTACATACTAATGATCAACATACTGGCACGTTTTCTCCAAGTAATGCACATAACATGATGGTGTCCATTGGGATTATGAAAATCCCATCGGACTTTGGACAAGGCTTATCTTAGGGTTTTTCACGTGAACAACGTTCTAACCGTACTAGGTTTGACAAGATGCATGCACATTTGATATTGCAGTGAGGTTTCTAGAATGGCCTAGACTGGTACTCTCATGTGGACAACTTGAGAGGGAAAGGCACGGGACCGTTGACTGTACTGCTGATCGACTAGTCTACCATAAATAAGCCTTTATGATTTAAAAGGGTAATTTTGGAAGAGTGCGGACAATCATCAAGTGCCGCTATATTATTAATTGGGCACGAGTGGAATTTGACGTGGAGCATGCTTTTTGCATAGATAATAACATGTTTCCAAGTATTTGCATGGTAAATATGTAAAAGCGGTAAATACAGTATTAAGGTAAAACATGAAAGACATAAAAGAAAGAAAAGGGAAGAAGTTAGTTCGTGGAATATATGAGAATGTAATAAAGCAATCAAGGGAGTAGGGACGAGAGAGACATGATATAGCAGTCTATAAACAAATGAAGAGTTGTTAGATAAAATAAAGGTGAATAGGAAAGGGATGTGCATGTTATAACGGGTTTAAATAACTAAAGGAGAAAGGGAAAGGGATGTACATGTAATAGAAAAATTTAACAAATAAAGATGGAAAGGAATGCGCATTTTATAACAAAGAAAACTAATCTACATAAGCCAAGTTCGTTATGGTAAGAGCCTAAGTGTAATTCTCCAGAAGAGTCGTCATGCCGGCGCGCCCCTTTTTCTCGCAAAATCAGTTTATACATGTGACAACTCTTTTAAACGGGTATCAAAAGAGAAGAGTCACCACCTAACGATTTTAAGGTGCGTTAGGGCATGTATTGTGCAAATAACTTTGTTTGATTAGTCAACGCCACCAAAGATCGGGTAAGGGCTCAAGTTACCTCAAAGAGAAGGTGTGAGGCACTCCTCGAGGTCCACAACTGTGGGTCCCGGCCAAACTTAAATTATGTGGATTAGGCTACGTGATCAATTAAGCAAAGAGAGTACGAAAATCAAAGAATTTGATTACAAAGATCTTAATGCGAATGTAGAGGTACAGACGTTTCAACTCTACTAGAAAGAAAGAAATAAAAGGGGGGAGGGGGAGGTCCTAAGTTTTTTAGCCTACAAGATCACCCTGTGCAACATAAATAATACTTCACAACTCCCTTGGGGTAGGGTGTTACTCATATAATTCAGCGGGCACAGACTATCATCCCCTGCTACCCGATTACTATGTTAAAGTTGTTTACCTAAAAGCACTCACATTTAATTCTAAGTGGTGCCTTACGTGTGCACTACCCGTCCCATACATGTGGTACAGGAGGGTTTGAACCTCTATTTGGGTGGTTTTAGACCTTACCTAGGCTGCTCAAAATGAAAACTAAGCGATAGAATAAAACACATAAGACTTCATGTAGAGGCAGTTAGAGGCTCACCTTAACCTCCACACTTAAACAGATAATGCACGCAAACAAATATTCGAGTTAGGAGGTTTCATAATTAAGAACCTTAGGCCCTATAGACATGATTTCTAGGTGACTTTGAATTAAAGCATGCGGGCCGTTTCAGATGCAAGATATTGCTCATAGACAGGATTATACATATGTTACAAGTTGGTTATTCAAATCGCAAGTTTCAAGTTATTAAACCTATAGGTGATATGCCTAGGTGATTTACGCAGTTGAGTATAGCAAAATATGCTGGGATAAGTCCCAGAATTATTCATTCTCTCTAACATTAGCGTACATAAAACAATGTTTGAGAGTTTTAGCATTAACAAATTATGGAGAGTAATTACACCTTTTAGGCAGGATCTCTAACGTATAGTACATAAAGCTTATTTTATTGTCATATATTAATCCTATATGTACATTTTATTGGTGAACAATGCCAATCGGAAGAATCAGAGTCTTATAGGCATGATTTCTAGTGAATGATGCAGATTGAAAGAACAATTAGCAACAACTGGTTCCTTTAGGCAGATTTTCTAATAGCACATAGCGGTAAACATAATTGCAGCATTTTATTCATGTTTGCTAGCAGGAAATGTGTGTGTGCGTGCTTCCCCTAATGGCATTATTTCTATAGTGCACATAGTGATTGAATAACACATATAGCAAATAAATGACTAAGTCCTATAGGAATATTCTCTACCCGTTTTGTATGAAAAAATTAAAATCTACCCATTTCCCATTTTTACTAACACCCCAATCGTTTTACAAAGTTATTAGAGGCCTAATAATGAGTAAGATACAAAACGTTATACATTATGACAATAGGCCCAAATGAAATACCTAGGATTGTTTAGGCCTTCAGTAATTCTTACACAACATACCTAGACCTCTAAGGGGCTTTTACATCTATACCCGTTTTTTTGTGTCACGTTTTAACTTATACCCGCTTTGCAAAACAAATTGCAAGCGTACCCATTTTTCGCATAAACTTCAGTGTCACGACCCAAATCCTAAATCAGGTCGCGATGGCGCCCAACACCTTCGTCAGGCAAGCCAACATCGATTTACTAGTGAGTTTCATTTAATTTACCAAAACATTTCCGATACTTACTTGATTGAGGTTAGCGATGAAGGGTGGCATGGACAGCGGAAGGAGGGACGCGACCGCAAGATCTGGAGGCGTTCGCGGCCGCAGTGAGAATTCCGCGGACAGCGAAGCAGAGTGCGTGGTGGCCATGGTTTTTAGCGGTCACCGAAACAGGAACCCGAGGAGTGCACTATAAATACGAGGTTCACGATTTTATTTTCATATTTTGACCTAGAGAGCACGGGCTTTGGCAATTTTACAAAGGTTTTTCAAGGAAATCATCCGGGTAAGTTATTCTAACTCAGTTTTGGTTTAAATACATGATTATAACATCAAATTCATCATCTGAATAGAGAATTCAGATGAAAATATGGGAAAAATTATAGAAAATTCATAAATGGGTTTTGAGAGTTGAACATCGATTCGAAGTCGGATTTTGATAAATTTTGAATAGATGGACTCATGAGAGAATGGGTTCTTAGTTTTGTGAATTTCATCGGATTTCGAGATGTGGGCATGGGGGCCGGGTTTGGCCAACTTTGGGATTTTTTATCTGAATTGATAATTTTCATATGAGGTTCATTTCTCTAGCGTATATTAATGATATTATACTGATTTTGGATAGATTTAGAGCATTTGGTGGTCGAATCGAGCAGAAAAGGCATTGCGGAGCAGTGTTTTGGCTTGATTGAGGTAAGTAACGCTTCCAAACTTGGTTCTGAAGGTTCGAAACCCCGAACTATGTGTTATATGGTTAGAATTGAGGTAACGCACGTGCCAAGTGGCGGGCGTGCAGGCGTACACTGTGAGAATTGTGACCTGATTCGTTCCATGGCACCGTTTAGTGATTCTTTTTTATTGATATTTGTACTCCTATCAATGTGATTAATATAAACATGCTAAAGACCGTACTAGATATTATGTTATGGATTCACGTCAATACTGTTGAGACTCGAGTGGTCGTTTATTGTTGTCATCTTATGTGTTTCATTTGTATTATATACTCAGTCATGTTCATTCATATCATATCATGTCTCGATTCTTGTTGTTTGGCACATTAAATCATTGATTCGGGCTAGTTCTTGCATTGTGAGTCCATGTGAGAGAGACTTGAGAGTGATGACCGAGTGAGGCCGAGAGCCTGATTATGAGTGACGGTTATGGGATCGGGCTGCACACCATAGCATGTTATATTGATTTTTGTCTGGATTTGGCTTATGATAGCGCTTGGGCTGTAGGAGACCCTCCGGAGTCTGTAACACACCCCCAGTGAGCGTAGATAATATTTGAGGGATGGATCTTCCCTAGACATGGATCTTGTCCGAAGTGTTTATATTCGTAGATGGATCTTTTCCATAGGGCTGGATTGGCCTTCCTCGGTACTGAGCGACCGATGTTAGTGATGTGTATATATTCTGGGATGGATCTTCCCTGGGCTGTTTAGCCATATGCAGTACTGAGTGGTTGTGAGGTTATTATTATTAACTAGAGATGGATATTCTCCATAGGGCTGGATTGGCCTTCTTCAGTACTAAGTGATTGATGTCAAAGATGTATATACATTCTGGGATGGATCTTCCCTGGGCCGTATGGGCCATATATAGTACTGAGTGGACGAGCATTTGAGAGTGGTGGCACATTGTACATTTCTTACAGTTGATGAATTGGCATGTAGAGGAGTTGAGTTATATATTCTAAACTGTTCCAAGCTGCATTTATCTTATTCTTTGAACTGTCTATTTAACTATAAGCATGCCTATATTACTGTTCTTAAATATCCTATTATAATGATTGAGGTGAAGTTCGCCACTACCTCTCGGCACGTAGTTTGGGCTTGTTACTTACTGAGTTATTGTACTCACGTTACCCCCTGCACCTTGTGTGCAGATCCAGGTATCTCAGGCCACAGTTGCAGCTGTTAATCCTTCTGTTGCGTATTATCTTCGAAGAGAGCGAGGTAGCTTCTTGGCGATTGCAGCCCCGTCTTTCTCCTTCACTATCTTCCTTTTGTGTATTTGGACTATTTCCAAACAATGTTATTTTATTAAACTTCAGTATTGTGATAGTTTGGATCATGACTTAGTGACATCCGTTGTTGGGATTTATTTTTTCGCACTTTAGTTTTTTTATTTAGTCTTTTTTCATAATTTCAGTTTAAGAAAGGTATTTATCTATATTTTATATGACAAATCAAATTGGTTAAGAGTGCGTAGGCTTGCCTAGTTCCACGATTGGTGCCATCACGACCGGGTCTGCTTTGGGGTCGTGACTAGGTATCAGAGCCAAGGTTATATAGGTCTCACAAGTCAAAAGCAGGTTTAGTAGATTTTTGCGGATCAGTTCAAAGACATCTGTACTTATCTTCGAGAGGCTGCAGAACCCTTCGGATAATCTCAAATTCTTCAATTCTTATCGTGCGAATCCATTATTTTTGGTGACTAAACTTCTATTGTTTCATTCTCTACAGATGGTGAGGACACGTACTACCGGACGAGAGGATCAACCACAAGTTGGACCCGCGAGGGGTCGAGGCCGTGGTAGAGGTAGGGTGCAGCCGGGGCAGTACCTATAGATACTCCTGTTATTCCAAATCAGGTCCCAGTCGCGGATGATCCAGCGGGACCAGCTCAGGTACCGGTTGTGCCTATCGTTATTCCAGGTCTTCAAGAGACCTTGGCTCAGATCTTGACCGAATGCACCAGTCTTGCTCAGGAGGTCGATGTTCTACTATAGCAGCTACTTCTTAGGTCGGGGGAGGCACTCAGCTCCCGCCGCTCGTATCCTCGAGCAGGTTATTCAGGGACTTCAGACACCGGGGGCACCTCTAGCCCAGCCGGTTGCACCTGCTCAAGATTATGTGGTTCCAGTCATGCCTGATGATGAGCAGCGTAGGTTGGAGAGGTTTGGTAAACTTCAGCCTTTGATTTTCAGCGGTGTAGAGGGTGAGGATGCCAGGGTTTCTTGGAAAAGTGTCAGGATTCTCCGTACAGCGGGTATTTTGGACACTAGTGGGGTCTCGTTTACTACCTTCCAGTTTTTAGGAGCTGCCTTTACTTGGTGGGAGGCGTATGAGAGGCGTAGCCTTTGTTGTTGCAGCGCCCCTCACCTGGTAGAAGTTTTCCGCTCTCTTTCTAGAGAATTATGTGCCATAGTCCCGTAGAGAGGAGCTGCGCAGGTAGTTCGAGCGGTTGCGTCAGGATGATATGACTGTGACGCGATATGAGATGAGATTTTTAGAGCTAGCTCGTCATGCTGTTTGGTTGGTTCCTACATATAGGGAGTGAATCATGAGGTTCGTGGATGGCCTCTCATATCAGCTTTGGATTCTAATGACCAGAGAGAGAGTGTCAGGTACTAATTTTGAGGAGGTGGTTGACATTGCTCGAGAGATTAAGTCAGTTCGTCGCCAAGTGCGTGTTGAGAGGGAGGCCAAGAGGCCTCGGGGATCTGGTAGTTATGGTGGTGTTCCTTATGGAGGCCAGTTTCAGCATGGCAGAGGTCGTCCATTCAGGCCTGCTCAACCAGCTCGGCCAGGTCACCGCGGTGCGTTATCGGGGCATGGTTCTCACGGTTCTCGTCAGGGCCACTCATCATTTAATTCCCTTCCAGCTTAGAGTTCATCCCGTGCACCATCAGTTCAGGGCTCTTCCATGCCAGGTTCTTCTACCAATCATCTCGGTGCTAGGGGTTCCCTTCAGTCCCCACCGCTATTTGGCGAGAGAGGTTGTTTTGAGTATGGAGATCAGTGTCATATCAAGAGGTTTTTTACCCGTCTTACGGGAGGTTCATTCCTACCGAGGAGTCAGCCTTCGGCTTCAGCCCCAGTTACATCACCACTCGCCCAGCCAGCCAGGGGTGGGGGTCAGGCAACTAGAGGCCACCCTAGAGGGGGAGGTCGATCAGGTGGTGGTCATGCCCGTTTTTATGAACTTCCAGCCACACCATATGTTATGGTGACATATGTCGTGATTACATGTATTGTTTTAGTCTGTCACCGAGATGCCTCAGTCTTATTTGATCCTGGTTCCACATATTCATATGTTTCATCATATTTTGCTCATTTTTTTGACATACCTTGTGAGTCTTTAGTTACGTTTGTTCATGTGCCTACTCTTATGGGCAATACTATTGTTGTGGACCGTGTGTATAGGTCATGTGTGGTGTCTATTGGGGGTTTAGAGACTCAAGTGGACTTGTTATTGCTCAGTATGGTTTACTTTGATGTGATATTGGGTATGGATTGGTTATCTCCATGTCATGTTGTTCTAGATTGTCACGCTAAGATTGTGACCTTAGCGATGTCGAGGTTCCCGAGAGTTGAGTAGAGAGGTTCCATAAATTATGTGCCTAGTAGGGTGATTTCATACCTGAAGGCTCGACGTATGGTTAAGAAAGGTTGCCTATCTTATTTGGCTTTTGTGAGGGATGTCAGTGCAGAGACTCCCACTATTGATTCTATTCCAGTGGTCCGTGATTTCCCGAACATGTTTCCTGCAGACCTGCCGGGCATGCCGCATGACAAGGACAGATTTTGGTATTGATTTGGTGCCAAGAACTTAGCCTATTTCTATTCCACCGTATCGTATGACACTGGCGGAGTTGAAGGAATCGAAAGACCAGCTTCAGGAACTCCTAGATAAGGGGTTCATTCGGCCTAGTGTGTCGCCTTGGTGTACGCCGGTTCTATTTGTGAAAAATAAGCATGGTTCCATGAGAATGTGTATTGACTACAAGCAGTTGAATAAAGTCACAGTCAAGAACAAGTATCCCTTGCCTCGCATTGATGATTTGTTTGACCAGCTTCAGGGAGTGAGGGTATTTTCTAAGATTGATTTGAGGTCCGGGTATCACCAGCTGAAGATTCGGGATTCGGATATTCCTAAGACAGCTTTCAGGACCCATTATGGTCATTATAAGTGTATGGTGATGTCTTTTGGGTTGACCAATGTCGCAGCAGCATTCATGCATTTGATGAACAGTGTGTTCCAGCCATATCTGGGTTCCTTCATTATTGTGGTCATTGACGATATCCTGGTATACTCTCGTAGCCAGGAGGAGCATGCTCAGCATCTGAGAATTGTGTTGCAGAGATTGAGAGAGGAGACGTTGTATGCAAAGTTCTCCAAGTGTGAGTTTTGGCTCAGTTCAGTAGCATTCTTGGGGCACGTGATGTCGAGTGAGGGTATTCAGGCGGATCCGAAGAAGATAGAGGCGGTGCAGAGTTGGCCCAAACCGTCCTTAGCTACGAAGATCATGAGTTTCCTTGGTTTGGCGGGATATTACCGTCGCTTTGTGGATGGATTTTCATTGATTGCTTCGTCCTTGACAAAATTGACCCAAAAAGGTGCTCCATTCAGGTGGTTGGACGAGTGTGAGGAGAGATTTTAGAAGCTCAAGGCTACCTTGACCACAACTCTAGTGTTAGTTCTGCCATCAGATTTAGGTTCTTACACCGTATATTGTGTTGCCTCGAGGATAGGCATTGGTTGTATTTTGATGTAGGAGGGTAGGGTGATTTCCTATGCCTCGCGCCAGTTGAAGACCCATGAAAATAATTATACGGTGCATGATCTTGAGTTAGCAGCCATTGTTCACGCCCTGAAGATTTGGCATCATTATTTGTATGGGGTTCATTGTGAGATATACACTGATCACCGGATTCTGCAGCATCTATTTAAGCAGAAGGACCTTAATTTGCACCAGCGAGGATGGTTGGAGCTTCTCAAAGACTATGATATCAATATTCTATACCATCCGGGGAAGGCCAATGTGGTGGTCGATGCCTTGAGTCACCGGACAGAGAGTTTGGGGAGCTTAGCATATCTTCCCGCAGCAGAGAGACCTTTAGCATTGGATGTTCAGGCCTTAGCGGGCCAGCTTATGAGGTTGGATATATCCGAGCCCAGACGGGTATTGGCTTGTGTAGTCTCCAGGTCTTCTCTTTATGATCGTATCAGGGAGCGCCAGTATGATGACCCACACTTGCTCGTTCTTCAGGACTAGGTCCAGCGAGGTGATACCACGGATGTGAACATTGGCAATGACGGTGTGGTGAGGATGTAGGGCCGGATATGTATGCCTATGGGCTTCGGGAGTTGATTCTTGAGGAGGCCCATAGCTCGCGGTATTCCATCCATCCAGGTGCCGAAAATATGTACCAGGATTTGAGGCAGCATTATTGGTGGAGACGGATAAAGAAAGATATCGTTGGATTTGTGGCTCGGTGTCTCAACTGTCAGCAGGTTAAGTATGAGAACCAGAGACCGGGTGGCTTGCTTCAGAGATTGGATATTCCGGAGTGGAAGTGGGATCGGATCACCATGGACTTTGTAGTTGGGCTCCCACATACTCGGAAGAAGTTCGATGCTATATGGGTTATTATGGATCGGCTGACCAAGTCTGTGCACTTCATTCCTGTTGGTACTACTTACACTTCAGAGAGGTTGGCTTAGATTTATATTTGAGAGATCGTTCGTCTGCTTGGTGCCTCGATTTCCATCATTTCTGTTAGAGGTACTCAGTTCACATAGCAGTTTTGAAGGGCCGTGCAGCGGGAGTTGGGTACTCAGGTTGAGTTGAGCACAATGTTTCATCCTCAAACGGACGGGCAGTCCGAGCGCACTATTCAGATACTAGAGGACATGTTGCGCGCTTGCGTCATTGATTTTAGGGGTGCATGGGACCAGTTTCTACCACTTACGGAATTTTCATATAATAATAGTTATCAGTCGAGTATTCAGATGGCTCCGTACGAGGCTTTATATGGGAGGAGGTGCAAATCCCTGGTTGGTCGGTTTGATCCGGGTGAGGCTAGACTCTTAGGTATAGACTTGGTTCAGGATGCCTTAGATAAGGTGAAATTGATTCAGGAGCGGCTTCGCACGGCGTAGTCTAGGCAGAAGAGCTATGCGGAAAGGAAGGTCCGAGATGTTTCTTTCATGGTTCGAGAGAAGTTTCTACTAAAGGTATCACCTATGAAGGGTGTTATGCGGTTTGGGAAGAGGGGAAAGTTGAGTCCCTGGTTCATTTGACCTTTTGAGGTACTTCGGAGGATTGGGGAGGTGGCCTATGAGCTTGCTTTGCCAACCAGTTTGTCGAGTGTGCATCCAATGTTTCATGTTTCCATGCTTCGGAAGTATGTTGGGGACCCGTCCCATGTTTTGGACTTTAGCTCGATTCAGTTGGAGAGTGATATGACTTATGATGTAGAGTCGGTGGCTATTTTGGGTCGGCAGGTTTGAAGGTTGAGGTCAAAGGACATAGATTCAGTAAAGGTGTAGTGGAGAGGCCAGCCTTCGGAGAAGAATGCCACCTAGGAGACCTAGCGGGAGATGCGGAGCATATATCCACACCTATTTGAGACTCCAGATATGTTTCTAGATTCGTTCCAGGATGAACGTTTGTTTAAGAGGGGGAGGATGTAACGACCCGGTCGGTGATTCTGAAAGTTTAGCCCGTTTTTCCCCATTTCTACTTCCTTAGGTGATGTTTAACTATGTTGTATGGTATCGGATTGGTTGGATTGAGTTCGGGATGTAATTTGGGAGTTCGTGGTAGAGTTAGGATTGAATTGGCGGAATTGGAAAGTTGGTGATTTCCGGTCAGTATTGGGAAATTAGATATCGGGGTCGGAATGGAATTTCGGAAGTTGGAATAGATTCG
Source organism: Nicotiana undulata (assembly GCA_005239495.1). Lineage (NCBI taxonomy): Eukaryota > Viridiplantae > Streptophyta > Magnoliopsida > Solanales > Solanaceae > Nicotiana > Nicotiana undulata. The sequence continues at coordinate 272,272 of ML274680.1, read as the reverse complement.
TGGAGTTATGTGGGACTTGTGTGCAAATTTTGAGGATCTTCGGACAAGTTTAATTGGTTTCGGCGTCGTTTGTGGAATTTAGGAGTTTTGAGTTCTTAGGCTTGAATACGAGCTTGATATGATGCTTGATGTTGTTTTGAGTTATTTGTAGGTTTGATTAAGTTTGAAGGATGTTATGAGACATGTTGGTGTAGTTGGTTGAGGTCCCGAGAGCCTCGGGGGTGTTTCGAATAGTTATCAGAGGAGTTTAGCTGTTGAAAAGTGGTTGATGGTGTTGTTGGTGTTCAGATGTTGGTCTCTGAAGTTGGGAGCGCGCACCGTGACAGAATCTCGCAGTCAACAGAGGGATTTCACGGGGGCGGCAAAAATTCCGCGGTCAGTGGTGAAGGGTGGCATGGACAGCGGAAGGAGGGACGCGACCGCAAGATCTGGAGGCGTTCGCGGCCGCAGTGAGAATTCTGCGGACCGCGAAGCGGCGTGCATGGTGGCCATGGTTTTTAGCGGTCACCGAAACAGGAACTCGAGGAGTGCAATATAAATACGAGGTTCACAATTTTATTTTCATATTTTGACCTAGAGAGCACGGGCTTTGGCAATTTTACAAAGGTTTTTCAAGTAAATCATCTGGGTAAGTTATTCTAACTCAGTTTTGGTTTAAATACATGATTATAACATCAAATTCATCATCTGATTAAAGAATTCGGATGAAAATATAGGGAAAATTATAGAATCTTCATAAATGGTTTTTGAGAGTTGAACATCGATTCAAAGTCAAATTTTGATAAATTTGGAATGGCTGGACTCATGAGAGAATGGGTTCTTAGTTTCGTGAATTTCATCGGATTTTGAGATGTGGGCATGGGGGCCAGGTTTGGGAACCTTTGGGATTTTTTATCTGAATTGATAATTTTCATATGAGGTTCATTCCTCTAGCGTATATTGAGGATATTATACTGATTTTGGATAGATTCATAGCATTTTGTGGTCGAGTCGAGCGGCAAGGGAATTGCGGAGTAGTGTTTTGGCTTGATTGAGGTAAGTAACGCTTCCAAACTTGGTTCTGAGGGTTCGAAACCCCGAACTATGTGTTATATGATTAGAATTGAGGTGACGCACATGCCAAGTGGTGTGCTTGCGGACGTACACCATGAGAATTGTGACCTGGTTCGTTCCATGGCACTGTTTAGTGATTCTTTTTTGTTGATATATGTGCTCCTATCAATGTGATTAATGTAAACATTCTAGAGACCGTGCTAGATATTATGTTAAGGCTTCACACCAATACTATTGAGACCCGAGTGGTAATTTATTGTTGTCATCTCATGTGTTTCATTGGCATTATATACTAAGTCATGTTCATGCATATCATATCATGCCTCGATTCTTGTTATTTGGCACATTGTATCATTGATTCGGGTTAGTTCTTGCATAGTGAGGTCGAGAGCCTGATTATGAGTGACAGTTATGGGATCGGGTTGCACACCGCAGCATGTTATATTTATTTTTGTCTGGATCTCGCTTATGATAGCGCTTTGGCTGTAGGATCCCCTCCAGAGTCTGTAACACAGCCCCAGTGAGCGCAGATGATATTTGAGAGATGGATCTTTCCTAGACATGGATCTTGTCCGAAGTGTTTATATTCAGAGATGGATCTTTTTCATAGGGCTGGATTGGCCTTCCTCTGTACTGAGCGACTGATGTCAGTGATGTGTATATATTCTGGGATGGATCTTCCCTGGGCTGTTGAGACATATACAATACCGAGTGGTTGTGAGGTTGTTATTATTAACTGGAGATGGATCTTCTCCATAGGGATGGATTGGCCTTCCTCAGTACTGAGTGACTGATGTCAAAGATGTATATACATTCTGGGATGGATCTTCCCTGGGTCGTGTGGGCCATATATAGCACTAAGTGGACGAGCATTTGAGAGTGGTGGAACATTGTACATTTCTTACAGTCGATGCATTAGCATGAAGAGGGAGTTGAGTTATATATTCTAAATTGTTCCAAGTTGCATTTATCTTATCTTTGAACTGTCTATTTAATTGTAAGCATATCTATATTACTGTTCTTTAAGATCCTGTTATAATAATTGAGGTGAAGTTCGCCACTACCTCGCAGCCCGTAGTTTGGGCTTGTTACTTACTGAGTTAGTGTACTCACGTTACCCCCCGCACCTTGTGTGCAAATTCAGGTATCTTAGGCCAAGGTTGCGGCTGTTAATCCTTCTATTGCGGATTATCTTCGGAGAGAGCAAGGTAGCTGCTTGGCGATCGCAGCCCTGTCTTTCTCCTTCACTATCTTCTTTTTGTGTATTTGGACTATTTCCAGACAATGTTGTCTTATTAAACTTCGGTATTGTGATAATTTGGCTCATGACTTATTGACACCCGTTGTTGGGATTTATTTTTTCGCACTTTGGTTTTTTTTTATTTAGTCCTTGTTCATAATTTCAGTTTAAGAAAGGTTGTTTTATATATTTTATATGACAAATCAAACCGTTTAAGAGTGCGTAAGCTTGCCTAGTTCCACGATAGGCGCCATCATGGCCATGTTTGCTTTGGGGTCGTGACATAAACAACTATACAAGATTTCCCACTTTGAACTCTTTCTTCCAAATGTATTTGTCATGAGTATATTTCATCTTTTCTTTGTACAGGGACGAACTTGCATAAGCATTATACCGGAATTTATCCAATTCATTCAAATGTGCAAACCTTAAGTTAGCGGCTACATCCCAACCAAGATTCAATTTCTTTAGAACTCACATTGCCTTGTGCTCAAGTTCCACTGGAAGATGACAAGCTTTTTCCAACACCAACCGGTATGGCGACATTTCGATGGGTGTTTTGTAAGCCGTCCGATAAGCCCATAATGCATCATCAAGCTTCTTGGACCAATCTGTCCAATTAGCATTCAGCGTTTTGGAACAGATACTCTTTATCTCCCGGTTGGAGACTACCACTTGCCCACTAGCTTGCGGGTGATAGGGAGTCGTAACTTTGTGAGTGACACCATACTTGGTAAGTAAAGTGTCAAAAGCCTTGTTGCATAAGTGTGACCCTTCATCGCTTATAATTGCACGCGGAGTACCAAACCTGGTGAAAATATTCTTCTCCAAGAAAGCCACTACACTTCTCGCCTCATTTTCGGGTAAAGCAATGGCCTCAACCCATTTGAACACATAATCTATCGCGACCAAGATGTATGTGTATCCACAATAACTCACAAAATGGCCCATGAAGTCAATATCCCACACATAAAAAATATCAATCTCTAAAAGGGTTGTGAGAGGCATTTCATTTTTCTTCGAGATCCCACTGGCCCATTGACATTCATCATATCGTTTCACTAACTCACTAGCATCTTTGTAAAGAGTAGGCCAATAGAAACCACAACTAAGCACTTTGGTCGTCGTTCTTGCTCCACCATGATGACCACCATATGGCGAAGAATGACAAGTCCCAAGAATATCACCTTGCTCTTCTTCATGTACACATCTTCTAATCACCCAATCCATAAAAATCTGGAAAAGGTATGGCTTATCCCAATATAATCTTGACAATCCCATTTGATTTTTTTCCTTTGGCTTGAAGATAACTCAACTGGAATGATTCCACACGCAATAAAATTTTCCGTGAACCATGGCATATCTTTCATTGAAATTTCCAAGGGTTTCTCATTGGTGAAGGAGTCATTGATTTCAAGGCTATCATGCGGCATCCCCTCCTCTTCCAAATGAGACAAATGGTCCGCCACTTGGTTTTCATTGCCTTTCCTATATTGGATGTCAATATCAAATTCATGCAACAACAGTACCCATCTCATCAACCAAGCTTTGGAGTCCTTTTGCTCATAAGATAACAAGGCACCGCATGATCCGTGTGGACAATAACGTTTGCACCCATCAAGTACGGGCGGAACTTCTCAATGGAAAACACAATAGCAAGAATATCTTTCTCCATAACAGTGTAGTTGACTTGGAAACTATTCATGGTCTTACTAGCATAGTAGACTAGATGGAAATTTGTGTTTTTACGTTGCACCAAAACAGCCCCAACCGCTACGTTACTCGCATCACACACGAGTTCAAAAGGCACACTCCAATTTGGAGTGGTGATGACGAGATTGGTTTTCAACTTGAGCTTCAACAATTTAAAGGATCTCATGCAATAATCATTGAAATTAAACTTAGCATCCTTCTCAAAGAATATTTCACAACGGGTTCACTTACTTAGAAAAATCTTTGATGAAGCACCGGTAAAAACATGCATGGCCTAAGAAACTCCGCACACCCTTCACTGAAGTTGGGGGTGGAAGCTTAGAAATCACCTCAATCTTTTCCTTGTCAACTTCAATTCCATTCCTTGAGATTTTGTGGGCAAGGACAATACCTTCCTCGACCAAGAAATGGCATATCTCCCAATTGAGTACCAAATTGGTTTCTTCACATCTAGCCAACACTTTGTCCAAATTTTCAAGACAGTCATCAAAAGAATCTCCAACCATTGAGAAGTCATCCATGAAGACTGAAAGGTAATCCTCCACCATGTCAATGAAAAATAGCCATCATACACCTTTGAAAAGTCACCGGTGCATCGCACAAACCAAATGGTATCCGCTTGAAAGCAAAATTACCATAGGGACATATAAAGTTTGTTTTCTCTTGATCTTCCAGAGCAATGAGAATTTGGTTGTAGCCCGAGTACCCATCAATAAAGCAATAAAAAGCACGACCGGTTAATTTATCGAGCATTTGATCTAAGAAAGGAAGTGGAAAGTGATCGTTTCTTGTGACTTTGTTGAGTTGGCGATAGTCTATACAGACCCTCCAACTGGTCACCGTTCTTGTAGGAATCAACTCATTTTTGTCATTGGTGACCACCGTCATGCCCCTTCTTTGGGACACATTGAACCGTAGAAGTCCATGAACTATCAGAGATGGGGTAGACAACCCCGACATCCAACCAATTGATAATATCCTTCTTGACAACTTCTTGCATAGCCTCACTGAGTCTGATTTGATGTTAAATAGATAGTTTGGCATCATCCTTCAACTTGATCTTATGCATGCAGAAGGCGGGGCTTATCCCCCGAATATCCGCAAAGGTGCACCCAATAGCCTTCTTCCTCTTTTATAGCACCGCCAATGTGGAATCTACCTACACGTTAGTCAACAAGAGGAAAGAATAACCGGTTAAGTAGACAGGGACCGAGAAATACCGAAGATGTGGAGGCATTGGCTATAACTCCTAGGTAGGAGGCTCTTCGATAGAAGGCTTTGTAGGAGGAGTTGTCCTATTTTCAAGATCCAAGGACAATTTTTGAGGTGCATAGTTGTACAACCCCATTCCTTGCAAAGAGTTCACATATTCCATGAACCCATCCATCTCATCCTCATCAAAGTTGAGTAAGACGGCCTCCAATATATCACTAACATTGATTATAGCACTTGTTTCATCAACAATAAAATTGGTCACCAAGTCCACAAAAGAACACACTTCATTGTTATTTGGTTGCCGCATGGACTTACACACACGGAATACCATTTTTTCATCACCAACCCCGAAAGTGAGTTCTCCGGCTTCAATTTCAAATAGCCTTACATGTAGGAAAGAAAGGTCTCCCAAGAATAATTGGCACCTCATAGTCAACTTCACAGTCTAGAATGAAAAAATCCGCCGGAAGAATGAATTTATCAACACAAACCAAAACATCTTCAATAACACCCAAAGGCCTTTTCATGGTACGGTCGGCCATTTGCAATCTCATAGAGGTGGGTCTTGTCTTGGTTTCCCAATTTCCAAAGTTTTGAAAATCGAATAGGGCATCAAATTGATACTTTCCCCAGATCACAAAGATCTTTAGCAAACTCGGCACTTCCAATTAAATCACTGGGATCCTCCAACTTAGGAGCCATTAAATGCACAATTGCGCTCACTTGATGAGTGATGTTGATGGTTTCAATATTCATTGACTGCTTCTTTGTCACAAGATTATTCATAAATTTTGCATAATCGGGCATTTGTTCTGAAGCTCCAACTAATGGCACATTGATTGAAAGACTCTTCATCATTTGAATGACTTCGTGAATTGGTTCTCACCATTTTTCTTGGCAAGTCTTTGAGGGTATGGAGGTGGAGTCTTAGACAATGGTGCCTTAGTCGTTTTCACTACCGGCTCTTGTATGTGAATAATGTGTTCCAAGACAGGTTCACCTCCTCCTGAGTCTCTTCCAGACTATCATCAATATCAATCCAAAATTCATCATTAGGTTGCACCACATTGTTCGGGATATCCTCTTCTTGCATCACTTGATCATCATCAACAAGTTTCCTTTGACTTGAGGTGTGTGCATTTCTACCTCTTCCACTTCTTGTGATAACCGTCATGGCATGCGCCATATTGTTACCACCATCTGGGCTTACTACCATGTCACTTGGTAGTGCCCCCTTAGGAGGAGAATTTAGAGCTTGAGAGATTTGCCCTATTTGAACTTCTAAGTTGCAAATTAATGTGTTGTGTGAGGCAAGTTGAGCATCCAAATTGGCATTATTTTCCATCATTTTCTTAAACATACTTTCAATACGCCCCCATCTCATTGTTTGAGAAACTTGAACCATGGCAAGGATAAGGAAGTGGGTTGCTCGATTGTTGGTACATCGGGGGCCTTTAAAAACCCGATCCGCTGGTTGACTTGAGTATTTCTCCATCCACCTTGATTGTTACCTCCCCAATTTCCTTGGTTATTTCCACTCCAATTTCCTTGATTATCATTTTTATGCCAATTCCCTTGATTGTTATTTCCACTCCAATTTCCTTGATTGTTATTGTTATGCTAATTCCCTTGATTGTTGTTTCCACTCCAATTTCCTTGATTGTCAGAATTCCAATTGCCTTGATTGTTTTGTGGTCGCCTTTGTTGTTGGCTTGGTCCTTGGAAGTTGTTTCTTTGCCCTTGAAAATTATTCACATATTGCACTTCTTCCTCTTGTTCATTGTAAGAATCATCTTGCTCAATACCACCATCTTCTTGCACATAGTTCTCCACTTGATTTTGCACTTGGGAACCCTTGGTCCTCCTCTTGTTTACCATAATGCTCACTCCCTCCATAGCATGAATTTTCTTGGGAGGTTGCACTTGATTTAGTTGGGCCTTTTCTATTTTAGTCATGGTAGTTGTCAATTCGGCAATGGCTTTCCCATGGTCTTGCAATTCTTTGTAAAGGTGGATCATATTCGGGTCACCTTGTGGAACATTGGACCGGGATTGCCAAGCCGATGATTATTTTGCCATCTCATCCAAAATCTCACATGCCTTCTTATAAGTCATAGTCATAAAGTTCCCACCGTCTAGTTGATTCATTGTACATTAGTTGGTTGTGTTAATCCCACGATTGAAGGTTTGTTGAATCATGTTTTCCGTCATATCGTTGTTGGGACATTCCTTGACCATAGTTCTATAGCACTCCCATATCTTGTGTAGTGGTTCATTCGGCTCTTGCTTGAATGACAAAATCTCATATCGAAGTGTATCCATGAGTCGGGGAGAGAAACAATTAGCAATGATTTTTTTCCGCCAACTCATCCCAAGTGTAAATTAAATGGTTCGGTAATCGTTCCAACCAATCTAAAGCTTTCCCCCGTAAAGAGAAGGGAAAAGGCCTTAGCGTCAATTCATATTCAGAGACATTAGTTTGTTTTCTCCCCCAACAAGTATCCACAAACCCCTTCCAATTTTTATAAGCATTTTGTTGGAGCTCCGGTAAAGAAACCTCGTTGCTCAAGCAAAGTGAGCATCACATTGGTGATTTGGAAGTTGCCAGCCCTAATATGGGGAGGGACTATTGCACTAGCGTAACCTTTGTTGGGAAATATCTGATGTGGATTTTCTCGTGGTGGAGGTGGAGGTGCTGCAGACACATTGTCATGAGGCATTCGGCCTCTTCGATTGGCTTGAGGCTCATGAGGTACCTCCTCAACTTGCTTATCCTCGTTGTCCATTCCCCTAAAGGCACATTCCCGAGCTCATTGTTTGCCATGGTTGTACCTAAAACTTCTCACACAAATTAGTAACGCGGATGGAAAATAAGATATTCCAAAAACAAATCCAAATATATAGCCAACATCGTTTTAACTCCCTGGTAACAGAGCCAAAAATTGATCCACGTCCAATCTGCACTCAATAGTGAGAGGAAACGATCGTTGGAAGAATAGTACCTAACAAAAGTCGGGGTCAATTTCTACATGGAGCTATTATGGGTGTTAGGGGTATACACTTGAAGAAATCAAATGGAACAACAAAATTGCACTTCCAAACAATTGGTTTTTCATTTTCTAATTCTACTTTTACTCGAACAATTATAATCGAAGAAAAGAAACTAGAAGCGAATGATTGTTTTTGGTATTTTTTTCAAATAGTTAAAAAGCCTAGGGATGTGATTGTGACATAGGTGTTCTCCTAATGGGTTAAATACGTTAACATTTGTTTTGTTGTTTGGGATGTATTGTAACTCTCAACTCTACGTTACCCACTCAATACCTCTCGGTCATAGAGTGATTTTGCAAAACTTGGCTTTCTCAAGTCAAATGGGTATCAAACTAAATAGTTGATACGAGCTCAAGTTGGGTTCTAACTATCTCTTGTTTGAACCCTTAAATTAGGCTAAAGAAACCCTCAATTAGCTCAATTCATTGTTAGCCAAGTTATCCTAAACTAAGTCCCTCTTTCTCAAGTAGAGACCAAGTCAAAAAGGCATGAATCAGTGTCTACAACCATTAATTCTAAAATTTAAACATAAACTAAGCTAAATAATAAACACGCAATCATAAACAAATATTAAATTAAGTACCCATAAGGTTACACACTAGGGTTGGGTCACAACCCTAGTAAAAATCTAGTTATTCATAGTGAAAAATGAAGAAAAATAAGAAGAAATGCTAATTAAACTCGTAATCTAAGATTAAAATGATAAAATATAATGTTTAAACACTTAAAAAGTCACAAACTTCCTAAAATGGAAAAATGTAAAGAATACATCAACTCAGACTTCGAAAAATTTGACCTAAAATGTGAAACTCATCTATTTATAGTGGCCCAAAATTCGCTGACAAAAATGTCCCTTGGGAGGTTCTGCGGCTACACAATTCTATGTGCGGTCTGCGGATTTCTTCAGTGGGCAAGATCTTGGATTCTGTAACCGCACAATTCGGGATTGCAACTGCGAAGCATCTTCTGCGACCGCACAATACTTGTGCGGTAACACTTCAAGAAGGCTTCAGGTCTTGGTTTTTGCACACTCTCTCAACTTTGAATCATTTGTCAACTTTGTTCTGTGGCCGCACAATTCGTGTGTGGTCTGCACATTGGAAAAATTCCTGCTAGGCTCTTTTACTTGATCTGCGGCCGCAGATGGAATTTTGCGGTCCTCACTTTCTTTTGCGGACCGCACTTCTTAAGTTGTGCGCCCTTTCTTGCCTTGTGATTCGGAACACTCCTTTTTGAGTCGGATATAATCATGGGAGCTCAAATTTCCACATTCTTGCAATTTGCACACTTTCATTAGTTTCAGAAACATAAATCAATACTTTCGGAAATAAAAGCAAAAAGGTGTTAATAAGTAGTCAAAACCCACACTTATCACCTATACAGAAAAGGGTCTTAAAATGCTTTTCCATGGACAAAGCACACCCATTGAGTACACCAATGGTTTTCTGATCATTTGAAATGAATAAAGATCCGTTTCGACCTCCAAAAGAGGATGAGGAACTCCTTGGTCCTGAAATATCCTATCTTACTACAATTGGTGCACCTCTGTATCCTGCTAATGCTACAGGGCCTTACGTACACAACGCCAATATAACAAAACAATATCAAAACAACCTAAGGGGAAGTCCCCAACACAGAGTTAGGCAAGCCACTTACCTCGATTGCGCTACTTAACTCAAAATCACGCTCTTGCAACGAGTATCCAACTCCGGGTGGCCCAAATCTATTCAATTCGATTGCATAAAGTAAATATCAACTCAAGGAACCAAAATAGCTAATAAGTTCGAAGCTAATACGCAAAATTTGGAAAATTTCCCAAAACGTCCCCTGGGCCCATGTCTCGGAATCGGGTAAAAATTATAAATTTCGGACACTCATTCACTCATGAGTCTAACCATATAAGAATTACTCAAATCGGATGTCAAAATCCCAATCAAAACTCAAGAATTCGGCCTAGGAAGTTTATCCAATTTTTCCCAATTTTTCCACCAAAATTTCGAATTTAAAGGCTAGATTTAAGAATATAATCATGGAAGTTAGTCTAAATCGGATAGAAATTAGTTACCCAAGTTGCCCAGGTGCAAAACTCTCCAAAAATCGCACTTGCCGAGCTCTCAAATTCAAAAATGTGAAAAATAGCTTAAACCCTCGAATTGGGCTTCTAATATTCTACCCAGGTAAATTATGAAATGCGATCGCGACACCAAAGATGCGACCGCATAGGGTAAGCCACACCCTCTGAAAATGTTGAACTGCGATCGCAGAAGTCTCCTTGCGTTCGCATAACACACCTGGAATTGACCCTACGCGTTCGCACTCGACACTCCACGCGAACGCACTGACCAAGTTTCCTAGCCCAGCAATTCTTCGCGATCGCAACCCTTGCTATGCGATTACATAGAGCAATCCAGTTGGCCCAAAATCCACTCTACGCGATCGCATTGAACAACGACTGTTGCTATGAAAAACCATAAACCAACAATAGGATTAAGGCCAAATTTGCCCGTTTGAGCACCTGAAACACACCCGAGGCCCCTGGGACCTCAATCAAAACTACCAAACAACCCTAATACCTCATTCAAACTTAGTCGAGTCTTCAAAACACATCTCATAACATCAAAATCATCAATTATGCACGGATTCAAGCCTAAGAACTTATGAAATTTCTAAAATCAATATTCGATGCCAAAACACGTCAAAACTCATTCGAATGACCTCAAATTTTACACACATGTCATAAATGACACTACGGACCTGTTGTCACTCTCGGAATTCCATTGCAAGCCCGATATCAAAATTTCACCTATCGACCAAAATCGCCAAAATTCCAACTTTCGCCAATTCAAGCCTAAATCTATTACAGACCTCGAAAACGTATTCCTAACACGCTCCTAACCCCGAAATCACCTAACGCAGCTAACGGATTTGACGGAATTCCATTCCGAATCCGTCTTCACACAGTTCCAACTACGACCCGATTTCTAAAGCCTAAACTCACATATAAGGACTATGTGTCCAAAAACTCTTCGAATTTGACCACTCAACGTTCCGACAAGTCCCAAAAGTAGAAATAGACATGGGGAAAATAGTTATTAGGAGATCGGGGCGCTAACTCACAAAACGACCGACTGGGTCGTTACATTTTCCCCTTCTTAAGAAAATTGTTCGTCCTCGAACGAGTATAGAAACATACCTAAAACTGTGAAAAGATGAGGATACTGCCTGCGCATATCCTGCTAAGTCTCCCAAGTCGCCTCCTCGGCCAGATGACCCCTCCACTAGACCTTCACTGATGCGATATCCTTTGACCTGAGCTTTCTGACCTGTCTATCCAGTATAGCTACAGGATCCTCAACATATGATAGGTCCTTGTCCAACTGGACTGAACTGAAATCCAAAACATGAGTCGGGTCACCGTGGTACTTCCGGAGCATAGAAACGTGGAATACCGGATGAACACCTGCTAGGCTGGGAGGCAAGGCCAACTCATAAGCAACCTCCCCAACCCGCTGCAATACCTCAAAAGGGCCAATAAATCTCGGACTCATCTTACCCTTCTTCCCAAACCTCATGACACCCTTCATAGGCGATACCCGAAGCAATACCCGATCACCAGGCATAAATTCCAAATCATGAAACATTCCGGTCCGCATAGCTCTTTTGCCTGGACTGAGTTGTGCGAAGCCTCTCCTGAATTACCTTCACCTTGTCCAGGGCATCCTGGACAAAATATGTACTTAATAATCGGGCCTCGCTCGGCTCAAACCATCCCACTGGAGACCTGCACCGCCTACCATACAAGGCCTCATACGACGCCATCTGAATGTTGGACTGGCAGCTGTTATTATAAGCAAACTCTGCAAGTGGCAAGTATCGGTCCCATGACCCTCCAAAATCCATCACACAAGCACGGAGCATATCCTCAAGAATCTGAATTGTGCGCTCGGACTGCCCGTCCGTCTGCGGGTGGAAGGTTGTACTCAACTCCACCCTGGTGCCTAACTCCTACTGAACGGCTCTCCAGAACCGTGAAGTGAATTGTGTACCTCTGTTTGAAATGATAAATACTGGAATACCGTGGAGTCGGACAATCTCCCTGATATAAATCTCAGCCAATCTCTCTGAGAAATATGTGGACAACACTGGAATGAAATGGGCTGATTTGGTCAGTCGATCCACAATCACCCAAATAGCATCATACTTCCTCAAAGTTCACCTCAAAGTCTATGGTGATCCGCTCCCACTTCCACTCTGGAAGCTCAATCTGCTGAAGTAACCCTCTCGGTCTCTGATGCTCACATTTGACCTGCTGACAGTTGAGACACTTGGCTACAAACTCCACTATATAGTTTTTCATCCTTCGCCACCAATAGTGTTGTCTCATATCCTAGTACATCTTCGCGGTACCCGGGTGGATGGAATACCGCGAACTATGGGCCTCCTCAAGAATCAACTCCCGAAGCCCATATACATTGGGCACACAAACACGTCCTTGCATCCTCATCACACCGTCATCACCAATAGTCACATACCTAGCATCACCCCGTCGAACTCTATCCTAAAGAGCCAGAAGGTTGGGATCATCATATTGGCGCTCCCTGATACGGTCCTAAAGGGAAGATCGAGCAACCACACAAGCAAATAACCGGCAAGGCTCAGAAAGATTCAACCTCACGAATTGACTGGCTAAGGGCTGAACATCTAAGGCTAAGGGCCTCTCAGTTGCATGAAGATATGCCAAACTCTTCGCCCGGCGACTCAAGGCGTCGGCCACCACATTGGCCTTCCCCGGGTGGTATAATATAGTGATGTCATAATCCTTGAGTAACTCCAAACACCTACGCTGGCACAAATTGAGGTCTTTCTGCTTGAATATGTACTGCAAACTGTGGTGATCAGTGAAAATCTCATAGGGAACACCGTATAGATAATGACGCCATATCTTCAGGGCGTGAAAAATCGCTGCCAACTCGAGATCATAAACTGGATAGTTCTTCTCATGCACCTTCAACTGTCTAGACGTATAGGAAATCACCCTACCGTCCTGCATCAACACCTCCCCAAGGCCAATCCTCGAAGCATCACAATAGACTGTATAGGACCCTGAACCTGTAGGAAAAACCAACACTGGAGTTGTGGTCAGGGCTGTCTTGAGCTTCTGAAAGCTCTCCCCGCACTCCTTAGACCACCTAAACGGTGCACCCTTATGGGTTAGTCTAGTCATAGGCACTGCAATGGATGAAAATCCCTCCACAAAACGGCGATAGTACCCAACCAAACCGAGGAAACTACGGATCTCGGTAGCTGAAGAAGGTCTAGGCCAACTCTGCACTGCCTCCACCTTCTTTATATCTACCTTGATCCCATCACAAGACACCACATGGCCTAACAATACCACAGAATCAAGCCAAAATTCACACTTAGAAAATTTGCATACAATTTCTTCTCCCTCAAAGTCTGAAGCACAGTCCTCAAATGCTGCTCATGGTCCTCCTAGGACCTAGAATATACCAAGATGTAATCAATGAACACGATGACGAAGGAATAAATATAAGGCTGAAATACGTTGTGCATCAGGTGCATAAAGGCTAATGGGGCATTGGTCAGCCCAAATGACATAACAAGGAAATCATAGTGTCCATATCTGGTCCTGAAGGCAGTCTTCGGGATATCCGGCTCCCGAATCTTCAACTGATGATAGCCCGAACGCAGATCAATCTTGGAGAACACCCTAGCTCCCTATAACTGGTCAAATAAATCATCAATATGAGGCAATGGGTACATGTTCTTCATTGTCACCTTATTCAGCTGTCGGTAATCAATACACACACGCATCAAACCATCCTTTTTCTTCACAAATAATACCGGAGCACCCCTAGGTGATACACTGGGCCTAATGAAACCCTTATCAAGCAACTCCTGCAACTACTCCTTCAACTCAAGAGGATCCATACAATAGGGAGGAATGGAAATGGGCTGAGTGCCCAACAACAAATCAATGCCGAAATCAATATCTCTGTCGGGCGGCATACCCGGAAGATCAGCTGGAAAAACATCGTGATAGTCCCGCACAACCGGAACTGACTCAACTGAGGGGGTATCAACACTGACATCTCTCACATAGGCTAAATATGCGTCGCATCCCTTCTCCACCATCCGCTGAGCCTTAAGAAAGGAAATAACTCGGCGGGGAGTATACTCTAAGGAACCTCTCCACTCTAACCTCAGTAAACCTGGCATAGCCAGCGTCACGGTCTTGGCGTGACAATCAAGAATAGCATAGTGAGGCGACAACTAGTCCATGCCCAAAATAACATCAAAATCTACCATACCGAGTAATAACATATCAGCTCTGGTCTAAAAACCACTGATAATAATCAAACACGATCGATATACGTGGTCCACAACAAGAGAATCTCCCACGGGAGTAGAAACATATACGGGGGAACTCAAAGAATCCGAGATATCCCCAGGTGTGGAGAAAAATAATAAGACACATATGAATACGTATAGCCTAGGTCAAATAATACCGATGCATACCTATGACAAACAAGGACAATACATGTGATGACCGAATCTGAAGCAACGGCCTCTGAACGGGCTGGAAGAGCATAATACCTGGCCTGGCCTCCCCCTCTAGGGCGACCTCGACCTCCCTGACCACAACCTCGAGCTGCTTGAGGAGGTGGGGTAGCAGCTGGGGTTGGAAGAATAGCTGGAGGACCCGGTGGAATACGTGGGACCTGATAAGTCTGAGGTGGTGCACCCCTCCTAGCTCTGGGGAAATCTCTGATCACGTGGCGAGGGTCACCACCCTTAAAACAAGCCCTCGGAGGACGTGGCGGCTGGTGTTGACTCTGAACTGGTATGATGGACTGGCCGGTGATAGCACCTCGAATAGGAGGCACATAAGATACTGATGGCGCATAATAAGGCTCCTGAGGTCTAGGAGGAGCTGAAATACCATTGGCTGCTGGAAGAGCTGAATGAACATGGCGACTCACAAAACCCCTTTCATAGCGTGCTGTTGGTGCACGAACTCCCAAAAAATGACCAGTCACTCGAGACCTCTTGGCCTCTCTCTCCTCCCTGTCCCGTGATAGCATACTCTCAATCCTCCGGGCAATACTCACGACCTGCTGGTAAGAAATATCTGTCTCCAACTCCCTCGCCATACTTGTCCGAATACTGGGGTGAAGTCCCTCAATGAAACGTCGAACCCTCTCTCTAATAGTGGCAACCAAGGTTGGTGCATGACGAGCCAGGTCACTGAAACGGACTGCATACTCTGACACAGTCATGGTACCCTGGCGTAACTGCTCAAACTCTGCCCAAGCATCCCTGAGGCTCTGAGGGACAAACTCAAGCAAAAATATCTCGGAGAACTGATCCCAAGTAAGTGAAGTTGCCTCCTCCGGACTACTCAACTCATAGGCACGCCACCACTGATAGGCCGCTCCCCTCAGCTGGAAAGTGGTGAAAGAAACCCCACTAGTCTCCACAATACCCATAGTGCGGAGAATGCGATGACACTGCTCAAGAAATCCCAGAGCATCATCTGAAGCTAGTCCGCTGAAGACAGGTGGGTGGTACTTCTTTTACCTCTCAAGTCTGAGTTGCTCTGCCTCAGAAATAGCTACCCTGGTATTATGCTAAGCTGGAGCCGTTGGGGGCATAGGAATATACTCTGTAACCTGCCCAATATGGACTCTCTACTCAGGAGTACGGGTTGTGGGAGTCTGTGTACGTCCCTCGGCCTGAGATGTAGCTAGATCTATCGGGAGTAGTCCCGCCTGAGTCAGAGTACTGAAAGCGCTCATGAACTGAGCTAAAGTCTCCTGGAGGGCTGGAGTAATAATAAGGACCTCTGTGCCTCTCCAACTGTAGCTGTTGGGGGCTCCTGCGTCTCTGCTCTCGCCAGTGCTCGGGATGCACTGCGTGCTCGTCCTCTACCCCTGCCTCTGGTGGCTCTGGCTGGTGGCTCGGGTGCCTGATCATCAGTACGTCCGATACGGGTACGCACCATCTATGAGCAAGAGTAGAATAGAGTATTAGAATTTTGATGACAATAACTAGCACGACAAGGAATTCCAAAGAATATGATTGTTCTTAACAGTTACATATCCTCTTGAAGATAGATACGGACATCTCTGCACCGATCCGCGAGACTCTAATAAACCAAATTGTGACTTGTGACTCCTATGGACCTAGATGCTCTGATACCAACTTGTCACGACCCAAATTTTCCTCTGTTAGGTATTGTGACGGCACCTAGTCTCTACGACTAGGTAAACCTAAAACTTGCGGAGAAATAAAAGCAATAAAATAATAGAAATAGGAAAGAAAAAGAAAGCACATAATTCAGCCGCTCGGCATATACAATTTTACTTCCCAAAACCCGAAATGTCACGACAGTCACAAACTCTGTACCAAATGTATCTCTATACAACGAAATAGTAGAAAAATGCATAATTCCTCTATGCCTATACTAGAGTAGAAGGGGACTCGCAGGATTCTGCGGACGAGGCAGAATTACCTCGTGGTCTCCTGGCAGCTACTAGGAAGACTCCTAGCCACGATACTGGGTGTTGGTACCTGGATCTGCACATGGAAAACTTGCGCAAGAAAGGGCATGAGCACTCCACAATCGGTACCCAGTAAGTGCCAAGCCTAACCCCAGTCAAGTAGTGACGAGGTCAGGTTAAGGCTCTACTGGATGTTTATAATAAAAACAGTTTGAAATTTCACAGAGAGATATAATAAGCTAAAGCAAAAACAATAGAAATAGTAAGCTGAAAAAAATAGTAAAAAGGGAGCCCTCGGCTCAGCACAACGTATCTCACAGTAGCAGATATGCAATGCAATACAGGGGGAAAGCTTCTGGAATCTAGTCTGTAGTCCCAATTTAAATATGTGATGCAGTACAGAGGGAAAGCTCTCGGAACCTAGTCCGTAGTCCCAATTTAAATATGCGATGCAGTACAGGAGGAAAGCTCCCGGAACCTAGTCCGTAGTCCCAATTTAAATATGTGATGCAGTATAGGGGGAAAGCTCATGGAATCTCGTCCATAGTCCCAATTTAAAGATGCGATGCAAATGAATAATGGATATAGTTTATTTGAACAGTTCAGGAAGAATCACACGCAAATACGGATAAAACCATCTAAACATGATGAAATTGGTAACAAATAGGAGACACTCAAGTAAAGCAGGTAGACATGCTTATTCATATGCTAAACTACACAGTTAGTACATGAAACAATGAAATAGGGATAAAATGATTTAAGTCATGGAAGGAAAAATGGAGTTTTAGCAACAATGGCCCGTGTACGCACTCGTCACCTCACGTACATGGCGCCCATATAACAACACAGTATCAAAACAACTTAAGGGGAAGTCCCCAACACAGAGTTAGGCAAGCCACTTACCTCGACTGCGCTACTCAACTCAAAATCATGCTCTTGCCACGAGTATCCGACTCTGGGTGGCCCAAATCTATTCAATTCGATTGCATAAAGTAAATATCAACTCAAAGGACCAAAATAGCTAATAAGTTTGAAGCTAATACGCGAAAATTGAAAAATTGCCCAAAAAGTCCCCCGAGCCCACGTCTCTGAATCGGGTGAAAATTATAAATTACGAACACTCATTCACTCACGAATCTAACCATATAAGAATTACTCAAATCGGATGTCAAAATCCCAATCAAAACTCAAGAATTCGGCCTAGGAAGTTTATCCAATTTTTCCCAATTATTCCACCAAAATTTCGAATTTAAAGGCTAGATTTAAGAGTATAATCATGGAAGTTAGTCTAAATCGGATACAAATCACTTACCCAAGTTGACCATATGCAGAGCTCTCCAAAAATCGCACTTGCCGAGCTCTCAAATTCAAAAATGTGAAAAATAGCTTAAACCCTCGAATTGGGGTTCAAATATTCTGCCCAGGTAAATTATGAAATGTGATCGCGACACTAAAGATGCGATCGCATAGGGTAAGACACACCCTCTGAAAAAATTGAACTATGCGATCACAGAAGTCTCCTTGCGTTCGTGTAACACACCTGGAATTGACCATATGCATTCGCACTCGAGACTCTACGCGAACGCACTGACCAAGTTTCCCAACCCAGCCCAGCAATTCTTCGCGATCGCAGCCCTTGCTATGCGATCGCATAGAGAAATCTAGCTGGCCCAAAATCCAGTCTACGCAATCCCGGTTCCTTGGACGCGATCGCATTGAACAACGACTGCTGCTATGAAAAAACAGAAACCAGCAATAGGATTAAGGCCAATTTGCCCGTTTGAGCACCTAAAACACACCTGAGGCCCCCGTGACCTCAACCAAAACTACCAACCAACCTAATACCTCATTCAAACTTAATCGAGTCTTCAAAACACATCTCATAACATCGAAATCATCAATTATGCACGGATTCAAGCCTAATAACTTATGAAATTTCTAAAATCAACATCTGATGCCGAAACATGTCAAAACTCATCCGAATGACCTCAAATTTTACACACATGTCCTAAATGACACCACGGACCTTCTATCACTCTCGGAATCCCATTCCAATCCCGATATTAAAATTTCACCTATCAGCCGAAATCGCCGAAATTCCAATTTTCGCCAATTCAAGCCTAAATCTATTACAGACCTCAAAAACATATTTTGAACACGCTCTTAACCCCAAAATCACCCAATGGAGCTAACGGAGTTGACGGAATTCCATTCTGGATCCATCTTCATACAGTTCCAACTACAGCCCGATTTCTAAAGCCTAAACTCACATATAAGTACTATGTGTCCAAAAACTCTCCGAATTTCACCACTCAAGGTTCCAACAAGTCCCAAAAGTAGAAATAGACATGGGGAAAATGTTTATTAGGGGATCGGGGTGCTAACTCTCAAAACGACCGACTGGGTCGTTACAAAAACGTACAAGCAATCTTGTTGAACAATAGTGATCTTAAATCCAATTAATTCTTAAGTTGTACTAATATTGAAAGTAAATGCTTTTCAATTTTCTTAACAATTCATAACTCTTGAGTATTTATGCCTTGTTATGAAAATATTATTGTGGATGTCCATTTATTACTCTGCTATAGATAATCTTCCTGAAGAAGATTATCTATTTAGTATTCTATTGAAGTTTATCTACAAGCACCTGATGCAGGCAGGTTGCAAAAAACTCAATGAAATGACTTGAAACAGCTTCTTATTAAACAGAAAGGTTGCGAGCAGCTCATACAGACAGCTCACAAGCAGCTCAAGAAAAGTCTCGCAACTCAAGAAAAGTCTCGCGGCTCAAGAAAAGTCTCGCAACTGCTTTCAGAAAAGCCTCGCAGCTGCTTCCTGAAAAGCCTCGCAGCTGCTTCCTGAAAAGCCTCGCAACTGCTTCCTGAAAAGCCTCGCAACTGCTTCCTTTCTTCTATAAATAGAAGAGATTTCAGTTCATTATGTACATGAGTTTGAAGTTGAATAATATATCAATCTCTCTCTATACATGTATTTGATTTATTGACTTTACAATTTTTATTTTATAACATGTTATCATCACGAGGTTCTGCCATTTTGAGCACTTACTTCGAATTTAATTTATGTTTCAATATTCATCTCCAATGTAAGGAGACTCTCTTATGTCCGTGGTTAGATCTTGTTAATTCCTAGCATCATAAGGCATATTATATCCTTGAGGTGGTGAGTTTTTTTTCTTGGTAGTAGTGATGTAGATATCACTTACATCTGGAGTGGCCAAATTTGCGTAATTTAATTAGAGTTTTTTGCTTATATTTTAATATATTTATCATCGCTTGCTTGGTTATATGTTATGTATACAATACTTATTTTGGTATTTTTTTTCATCCTAATTATCTTAAGAAAAAATTACAAAGTGGATAACATTGTTAGATCCACTTAAACTCCAGCAGAGTTTGCAAGAAATATACAACCACCAAAAATAGTTATATTTTGTATATCTCATTGTAACTAAATTTTGTTAATCACTAGAAGCAATATATGCCTATGACCACCAGAAATGGTAATTTAGGCTTTCTATGGTTACAATTAAAGATAATCTAGAGAAATATTCTCTATATTACATGCCCGCCTCGATTTGCTCCTGAAGTAACAAATATTTTAAAAGAAGTCGAAGCATCACAATTTGATGTGATTAATGCGCGTTCAGATAATTATGTTTGATTTCCTGAATGATGATAATTTTTAATAAATATTAATCCACTCCCTGAAGTGAATGTGATAATATTAATAAATCTGTAAATATGAACGTGCACTTGATGTAAATATACTACAATTCACCTCCAGGAGAGTTAATATGATTGAGAGAATATATACTCAATATTTTGTATTTTAAATTTTCTCTTGAAGAAGTAACACAATTGAAATTTCCTCCTGAAGTAGGAAAATATTATTATGATTATCTCTCATGATATTCGAAGTGTCTGAGCAATATTTGATAGTACAAAATGTATCAACAACTCCTCAAAAGCTAGTTGTTTGCCTAGAAGACACATGACGCCAGTAGTGTCCAATAAATATTAGATTGTGGATAATAAACGAAGGCTCTCGAAAAGCTTATATACAAATATGTCATTCATATTATATGATTATGGTCAAAACATATGTTCTAGTAAACCTGAAGTTTATTAATACAAATGGTTATCATATATAAAAGGTTAATATGGGCTCATTCACCTATCATGTGAACCACTAATAAATGCATATATGAGATGGTTACATGTGTGTTTATTGTCAACATGTTGTTTGGCATTTGAAATTGCTTTCTCAATTAAGAGCATAATTTTCAGATTATGAAATCAAGATAGTTCATCTTGATAATGCTAGTTTATATCCAAGCTAGTTTAGCATTGAACAACTCCAATTAATGGCTAAACTATTGCTTATGAGAATAAAGCTTCATGCGTTGGTCTGAGATTTTCTAAATTGCATGCAGCGGTACTTGTATGCATCAGACCAACAATATATGATAAGTCCTCCCCTTACAATTGGTTTAGGATCAGAATATAAATATTTTTACTATCTAATAACTTTTGATGTGTGGTATATGATTAATTTCTCTATCACTATGCACAAAGATAGGTTTCCCAAAAAAGATTAGGGATATATGTTAGTTTTCCTAACATTTGGGAGATGAAATAAACAACTGAAAAATATGCTATATGAATCGAATTATTATTAATATGATCCTCACTTATAAGATAATTCAAGTCAAATTCCAGAAGCATTTGTTGATCTAAAATTAAATATCATATTTCAGCTGCAAATGCTCCTATTAAAATTAAAGTCCTTGAAGGATAAAGTTTATTGCATGCATGAAGCGTAGTAAACCGATCGATTCCCAAGGTAAAAATCCTTGAAAATTGATAGGAGCAAATGATCAAAATGATCATAATGATGAGTATATGAGCTCTAGAAGAGCCCATGACATAATATTTCATGCAACTCCAGAAGAAGTACAAATACCTGAAAAATAAAAAAATGATGAGATCTCAACAAGTTATGTCGCTTAGGAACCGATATAAAATGATCGCCGACGATATGTTTGATACAATATAGAGCACAATATTGTAAAAGATTGTGAGGATAGACCTATAGTCCAGAAACCTAAAGATGTCATGCCACTTAAATACATGTCATAACCTATATGACTCATTTGATCAAATTTATTTCAAGATCCCCAAAGAATTTAAAATGCTTGAAGCATATAATTCAAATATTAAGAAATGTACTTGATTAAATTATTTTAAAAAAAATCTTTGTACGATTTAAAGCAATCTGAGTGCATCTGATATAATCACCTCAGTGAATATTTGCTGAAAGAAGGTTACATAAATGATGTTATTTGTCCATGTATTTCTATAATAAAACTTTCATCAGAACTTATTGTACTTGTTGTTTATGTTGATGACATAAATCTTGTTGGAACTCCAGAAGATCTCCAAAAGACAATTGAATATCTTAAGAAAGAATTTGAGATGAAAGATCTTGGAAAGACAAAACTTTGTCTTCGTATACAAATTGAACATTTAGCAGGCGGAATCTTTATCCATCAATCTACCTATACATAAAGGGTCTTAAAATGCTTTTACATGGACAAAGCACACCCATTCCAATTTTCCTCATTGTTGTTCCCCCACTGTCGGTCATTATTGTTCCCCCATTGACGATTGTTGTCGTTGTTCCCCCGATTTCGAGCATTGTTGTTGTTATTCCAGTTTCTTGGTCTTTGATTCCCCCAACTTTGGTTATTGCCTTGGTTTCTCCAACTTTGTTTGTTGTTTTGACTATTGCCTTGACCTTGATAGTTGTTTGCATACATCACATCTTCCTCTTGGTTATCATACTCTTCATCTTGGCCATACCCACTAGGCCCTTGGTCACTTTGATCATTATGGTTTTGCTTAGAGTTCCCCCGAGGTCTCCTTTGATTTCCTTGCATGTTCACTCCTTACATAGCATTCACTTACTTCGGCCCTTGCAATTGTTGGAGTTGGGCTTTGGCAAGTTGATTCATGGTAGTAGTGAGCTCGGCAATTGCTTGCCCTTGTTCTTGGAGCTCTTTATGGAGACTATTCACACCGGTCTCTGCTTGAGGCACGTTAGCTCTACTTTTCCAAGTCGATGATGTGTCGGCCATCTCATATAGAATATCACATGCCTCGGGATAAGTCAACTTCATAAAATTTCCACCGGCCAACTGATTGACCACACATTGATTCACAGTGTTAATCCCTCAGTAGAAAATCTGTTGGATCATGGCTTCAGTCATGTCGTTGTTCGGACATTCCTTAACCATGGTCCTATATCTCTCCCATATCTCATGTAAGGGCTCATTGGGTTCTTGTTTGAAGGCCAATATTTCATCTCGAAGCGCCGCCATATGACTCGGGGAAAAGAATTTGGCAATGAATTTGTCTGCGAGCTCATCCCAAGTTGATATTGAATGGTTGGGAAGACGCTCGAGCCAATCAAGGGCTTTCCCCCGAAGAGAGAAAGGGAATAACCTGAGTCGTAATGCATCCTCCGAGACATTTGTTTGTTTACTTCCCCATCAAGTATCTACGAAGCCCTTGAGATGCTTATAGGCATTCTGGTGCGCGGCTCCGGTGAAATACCCACGTTGCTCTAGGAGGGTGAGCATCACGTTTGTAATTTGGAAGTTCCCTGCCCGAATCCTCGGTGGGACAATAGCACTAGCATACCCCTCGTTTGGAAGGACCCGAGGGGCAGCTCTAGGAAGTAGGGGCGGGGGAGGGTCTGGTATATCATCTTATAGATTGGCATGTCGGCCCCTTCTTTGTTGAGGTAATTGATTGATTTCATCCTCTTGATTATCATAAACCTCCTCCCCTGCAATAAAGTTTCCCATTGGATCCGCCATTTTTTACCTGAGTAGATTAAACAAAAAGGTTAAAAACAGAAGGAAAGAAAAACAATTAACGCTACTAGACATGTAGATGATCAACACCGTCTTAACTCTCCGGCAACGGCGCCAAAAAGTGATCGGCTCTCACCCTCACTACTATAGGAGTAGGAAGACAAGGGTTGGTGCAGCTTTTACCCAATAGGTCGGGATCGAATCCTCAGGGAGTCAACAATTGGAGTGAATGTCTATGTGAACTAGTAGAGCCTCGTGTTTCTAATTGCACTTCTTATAATAGGGTGTTTTGAACTATATTAAGTATTAAGCTACTGTTAAATGCTAATTGATTAACTAATTGGTTTTTATGTTGTTTTCTTATAAGGATAAAGGTATTAGGGTCGCGACTTTCACCTAGGCGGATACTTAATGGATTTCAATGTTCTAAGGTAAGGATGTTGATTAGGGATACAACTATAACCAATGCACGGATGTGCCCACTCTATATCTCTCAGTAGTTTGAGTGGCTTTGCCCTAATTGCCTCTCTCGAGGCCAATTGGGTGTTAATTAATCAAGCAATTGAGGTGCAAGTAGGGTATTACTCTCTCGAGGTTTAACCTATTAATTAGGGCTCAAGTAGGGTTTTACCATTTCTGGGTTCAACCCAATTTATTGGGACTACCAATCTCTTGATAATGCCCTAATTCCTTTTTAGGCTAATTTTCTAGACTCAAATCCTCTTTCTCAAAAAGGGCCCAAATCATGGAAAGGTTAATTAGTGTTTGCAATCACTAATTATAGCAATAAGAACCATAAATTAGTCCAAATAGCAAACACCCATAAACATCCAAACCCTAATTTTAGAAACCCATCAAATACCCACACTAGAGTTGAGCCACAACCCTAGCTAATGGTTCTAGCTACTCATAATCAAAGATAAAGAGATGAAATAGAACCCATATTAATGATTCTTAACAATAAACTCAAGGGTTCAATGTTAAAAATACAAGAAATAAGCTAAAACGATGAAAAACTATCTATTCACGTGTTCTTCCGTTCAAAAAGTTCCTACATACCTAATAAAATTACAAAATGAGCTATTTATACTCAGCCGAAAATCTAGACAAAAATGCCCCTGCGGGGCTATCGCGGACCACACAAAATCGATCGCGGCCTGCGGTGGACAACTATAGCCTTGGCTTCTGGGTCTCTGAATATGCTCGACCACAGACCGCGGTAAATGGACTGCGGCCGCGGTGCTTCTTGGCCTTGAATTCTGGTTCTCTGAATCTTCAGACCGCGGACCGCGGCCGCGGTGGGAAATGGCCTAGTATCAGGTTCTCTGAAGCTCTGCACCGTGGACCGCAGCCGCGTTGGGAAAATGTCTTGTGCAGGTTCTCTGAAGCTTGGGATCAAGGACTGCGGTAAAAGTACCGCGGCCGCGGTGGGACTCTTTAGTTGGGAATTTTTGTTGTCCTTGGTAATTGTGCAGGATTCACTCCTGTTTTGAGCATATCCTTGACTGAATGTCGTCAATTTTGGTTCAATCCTGCAACAAGCACAACATATAAGCTTTTGGGGCTACTTTGTGTACAAATATAACCAAAACCTAAGCAATGAAGGGCGGAAAATAAGGTAAAAATCCTAGTTATCAGTGGTTGAACAACATAATGCCCTTTTAATGAAAAATCATGAAGCCCGCCCCACTGGATCAACTCCATTTCCATAAGCGAATCTAGGAATGATTGATCCAAAGTCTGAAAAAAGATAAAATAATTATCGTGGCCGTATAAATATACGTGGGCATGGAAAGGGGCGAAATAATAATCGCCATGGTGGTGGTCGTTATAAACAAGAGAACAATAAGGGTTCTTAGAATAATCATTCAAAAAGCAAAGGTAATATTTGCCACCGATGTAGTATGAAAAATCATTGGGCACGAATTTGTCGTACGCCTGAACATTTTGTAAAACTTTATCAAGCCCCCATAAAAGGGAAACAAAGTAAGGTTGATACTAACTTCACCTTTCAAAATGATGATGAGGCGAGCCCTATGAATAACCATGATAAAGTTGAAGCAAACCTTTCCTATAAAGATGATATTTTTGAAGGTCTTGCAGATATTACTCATTTAGAAGCTGGAGACTTCTTTGAGCATCATAACTGAAGACTTATTATTGGGAAAAATTATAAGAATAAATGTATTTCTTTTTATAAAGTTTCATATTTGAATAAAACTTTTTATGTTGTTGGTATTTAATTTCATAAATGTAGTTTCTTTTGTTCTTAAAATTTTCAATATTACTTATGATGTGTTTTTTTTTCTTGAAGAATATGAAAACTTCCCAGTCTTCAGTTGGCCGTATGAATAATAAAGAAGAAATATGTCTTCTGGATAGTGCTACGACGCACACCATATTAAAAGATAAGAGATATTTCTCTTATTTAATTATGAAAGAAGCCAATATAATTACAATATCTGGTAGTACAAAATTAATTGAGGGCTCTGGAAGAGCGACTGTATTACTACCAGGAGGAACTATATTGGCTGTTAATGATACATTATATTGTAGTAGGTCTCAAAGAAACTTGTTAAGTTTCAAAGATATTCACCAAAATGGCTATCATATTGAGACCACAAATGAAGGAAAGGTTGAATACCTTTATATTACTACAATAAAAATGGAAAAGAAGTATGTGCTTGAAAAGCTTCCCGCATTTTCCTCCGGATTATACTACACTACTATTAGTATAGTTGAATCACATGCCATAGTATATAAGAAGTTTACTAATGATTTTATAATTTGGCATGACCGATTGGGCCATCCCGGTTATAATATGATGCGAAAAATAATTGAGAATTCACATGGTCATTCATTGAAGAACCAGAAGATTCTTCAAACTAAAGAATACTCTTGTGTTGCATATTCTCAAGGAAAACTGATTATTAGACCATCAGTAATTAAAGTTAGAGTTGAATCTCCTGCATTTTTGGAACATATACTTGGTGATATATGTGGGCCCATATACCCTCCATGTGGACCATTCAGATATTATATGGTTTTAATAAATGCATCTACAATATGGTCACATGTGTGCTTGTTATCAACCCGCAATTTGGCCTTTGCGAGGTTACTAGCTCAATTAATAAGATTAAGAGCACAGTTTTCAGATAATGTAATTAAGACACTTCGTCTTGATAATGCTGGTGAATTTACGTCCCATGCCTTTAATGATTATTGCATATCAACTGGGATAACAATTGAGCATCCAGTTGCTCATGTTCATACTCAAAACGGTCTAGCAGAATCATTGATCAAACGCCTCCAATTAATTGCTAGACCAATTTTTATGAGAATGAAACTTCCCATTTCGGCATGGGGCCATGCTATTTTGCATGTAGCATCTCTTGTGCGGATCAGACCCACAAATTATCATAAAGAATCTCCAATACAATTGGCTTTTGGTCGGGAGCCAAATATTTCCCATCTTAGAATATTTGAATGTGCAGTATATGTTCCAATTTCTCCACCACAACGCACAAAGATGGGACCCCAAAGAAGATTGGGGATATATATTGGGTATGAATCTCCTTCTATTATAAAATATTTGGAACCTACGACTGGAGATTTATTTACGGCAAGATTTGCTGATTGCCATTTTGATGAATCAATATACCCAATATTTTGGAGAAAATAAGCAGTTGCAAAAAGGGATAGATTGGAATGCATTATCACTATCTCATTGATATCCTCGAACAAAGCAATGTGAACATGAGGTTCAAAAGATAATTTATTTGCAAAATATTACAAATCAACTGTCAGATGCATTCACTAACCTACCAAGGGTGACTAACTCACATATTCCAGCTGCTAATGCTCCTATTCGAATTGATGTCCCGGTTGGACAATCCATAAATACAAATGAGTCTAACCAATTGGTTCCAAAGATAAAAATCCTCGAAAGCGAAAAGGAGCAAATGATCTAGGAAATCATAATATGGAGGCAATTGATCAAAAAGAGCCCCGTGACATAACAAATGTTAAGACCTCAGAGGAGGTCCAGGTACCTGAAAATAATAAGAATGAAGAGATTTCAATAAATTATGTCTCTACAGGAAAAAAATGGAACCGAAATAATATTATTGTCGACAACATTTTTGCTTATAATGTTGATGTTGAGATAATGCAACAAGATGAGGATCTTGAACCAAGATCTGTTGATGAATGTAGATAAAGAAATGATTGGCCAAAATGGAAAGGCGTTATCCAGGCAGAATTAGCGTCACTTGAAAAACGTGAAGTATTCGGACGTATAGTCCGAACCTGAAGGAATAAAACCAGTAGGATACAAATGGGTTTTTATGCGGAAAAAAAATGATAAAAATGAAGTCGTTAAATATAAAGCACAACTTGTTGCACAAGGATTTTCGCAAAGACCTGGCATTGATTATATGGAGACATATTCTCTTGTGGTGGATGCAATCACTTTCAGGTATCTTATAAATTTCGCAGTTCATGAAAAACTTGATATGCGCTTGATGGATGTTGTCACAACCTACTTGTATGGCACATTAGACAACGAAATTTATATGAAAATCCCCGAAGGGATTAAAGTTCCTGAAACTAATAAAAGTTTTCGGAAAACTTGTTCAATAAAGCTTCAAAAATCCTTATATGGATTAAAACAATCAGGGTGAATGTGGTATAATCGCCTGAGTGAGTATTTGCTGAAAGAAGGATATAAGAATGATCCAATTTTTCCTTGTGTATTTATAATAAGGTTTGGATCTGAATTTGTTATAATCGATGTGTATGTTGATGATCTAAATATCATTGGAACTCCTGGGGAACTTCCAAAAGCAGTAGATTGTTTGAAGAAAGAGTTTGAAATGAAAAATCTTGGAAAGATAAAATTTTGTCTTGGTCTACAAATTGAGCATATGAAAGATGGAATTTTTGTTCATCAATCAATTTATACCGAAAAGATCCCAAAGCGTTTTTATATGGATAAAGCACATTCATTGAGTACCCCGATGGTTGTGAGATCACTTGATATAAATAAAGATCCATTCCGACCTCACGAAAATGATGGAGAGCTTCTTGGTGACGGAACTCCATATCTTAGTGCAATTGGAGCACTAATGTATCTTGCAAATAATACTCGACCAGATATAACTTTTGCAGTAAGTTTATTAGCAAGATTTAGTTCCTTTCCAACAATAAGACATTGGAATGGTGTTAAGAGATACCTCCGAGGGACTATTGATATGGGATTGTTTTATTCTTATGAATCTGATTCACAGTTGATTGGTTATGCAGATGCAAGTTATTCGTCTGACCCACATAAAGCCCGATCTCAAACAGGCTATCTATTTACTTGTGGGGGTACAGCTATTTCATGGCGTTCAACAAAACAAACTTTAGCTGTTACATTTTTCCAATCATGCAGAGATAATAGCTATTCATGAAGCTAGTCGAGAATGTGTATGGTTGAGATCAGTGACTCAACATATTCAACAATTGTGTGGTCTTTCTTTAAAAATGAAGATTCCAACGATATTGTATGAAGACAATGTTGCTTGCATAGCTCAACTTAAAGGAGGATATATCAAAGGAGACAGAACAAAGCACATTTCACCAAAGTTCTTTTTCACACACGATCTTCTGCAAAATGGTGAGATAAATGTTCAACAAATCCGTTCAAGCGACAATCTAGCAGATTTATTCACTAAGTCATTGCCAACGTCAACATTTGAGAAGTTGAGATATAAGATTGGAATGCGTCGTCTCCGAGATATCAAATAAAGCTTTCGTCAGGGGGATTATAATACGCGTTGTACTCTTTTTTCTTTAACCAAGATTTTGTCCCGAGTGGGTTTTCCTGATAAGGTTTTTAATGAGGCAGCACTCAATGCGTATTACAAGATATGTGTATTTTTTTCCTTCACTAGGCTTTTTCCCACTGGGTTTTCCTAGTAAGGTTTTAACGAGGCACATTATCTTTTAAATGGACATCCAAGGGGGAGTGTTATAAATCCAATGTATGTGGATGTCCCTTCCAATGTATGTAGGTATTTTTTCCGTAACTGTCTTTGGGAATTCATACCCCAAATGAATGAGTTCATTAATACATCAAATTTTACAACATATTTTGTAACTTATAAATAGGTTATTATTCTCCTATTGAAAAGACATAAGAAACACATTTGAATAAGATAACTTCTACCTTCTTCTCCTATACATTTTGTCTCTATTACTATATTGTTCTATTTTGCTCTCATTTCTTAACATTTACCTATTTCTCTAGGTAATCTATTATTGACAACGTTATCCCAACTTCTTTCAATGTAAAAGACTATAATATTCTAGATTCACCACCCGTCTCAATTGCTAACATAATTTTATAGATGATCATTCGATTTTTATTTATTGTATCATATATATTAAATTATTTTTTGTCATGAAAAAGTAATTTTTTTTTCTAAGTATCATAAAAAGTTACTTAAAAATTTTTGTAATAAAAAGAATCACTTAACTTTACCTAAGCATCACTTTAAATCACTAACCAATTCTTTTGTAATCAAAAACCCACTCTACTTTGCCTAAGAAATATAGAAACATCTCTTTCAATTCCTCCTAGTAATAAATTTTATGTGATACTTTGACAAAGCTATCTGATTTTTTTGTTACAAGAATAGTGTAATGGCTCATGATAGTTAAGAAATTGACTGATTTTCTTGTTACGAAATAAAATTTAGTGACTTTAGTCAAGAAATTAGAAGAAGCCAGCTGTGGAATTTGAATTTCTTTTTGTCGCCTCAAGTAATAGCCGAAAATAAAATCTTTCTTTATAGCAATAGTATTTGAACCAATTTACATAATATCTTTAATTTATTCATCCTGCTACATCTTACCGGTACAATTTACCCAAGTACTAAGTAAATTCGCCAAGTATTTCGCTTTTGTTTAGATTTGACTCTAATCTCCCATGGGCTCCGCCCTAAAATTTTAGAAGTTAAATCAATATTCGTTTTCAACTACTACAAAATATATATATATATATATATATATATATATATATATTTTAGAATGAGCAAATGTAATAATCTCCAGTCTCAACAATCTAGGTGGTATAGTACAACAACGAAAGAATGCGACTGTGAAAGTTACCAAATATCAATCAATCAATCAAGTACACCTCAATTCTAAACTAAAAATAAGGGTGACATGTATCATCTCTCAATATTGATTTGTTCTTATCCATTTCATACCAAAAATAAACAAGTAATACTTCTATATAGCGCCTGACTACGACCTCAAACCGACGAATCTTTTTTTTTTTTTTTGTTCAGGGTCCAAGGTTCATGCCGTAAAACAATTCAATTCACCAAAAATGGATCAAGGCACTCTGTAGGACCAAGAGACCTAATATTAGGATTCTGTATTGCATTAAAAAAGAATACGTGAATTATGGAATGGGAGAAATAATGTGATCGTACCAAATTTAGTAAATTGGCTCCTACAGTGCGTATGGATTAACATTAGACACTTGTTATTAAGTAAAATAATATCTGGCTTTTGATTGAGAGAAAGGACCAAGCAGACTGCCATAATTCGGTTGAGACCAAGATGACGGATATTCCAAGAAGGATTATCATCTTGGGAAAGATTATAACAAAGTAAAAGAAGAAAAGATCGTTATTTGCTACAAATAATTTTACAACCTATTCATAATGGAGATTAGAAACAAGTCTGATAAGATTACTTGAAAGAATCATAAATCAGATTTCTAATAATTGCAGTTTTAAATAAGACGCAAAAGCAATAAGGAATCAACAAGACCTTAAGGTTAGATTACGAATAATTGCAGTTTAAAATAAGACATCAAAGCGATAAGGAATCAACAACCGTTTCTCACTGCCTTTAGAATATGATAATTTGCAAAAACGACAAAGAATATTCTGCTCGCTGTAGCATTACAAGGATTCAACAACAAGACAATGAATACATGACTCGGAAATTTAACTATCCACGTCTAAAACAGCTAATTGCTCATAAACTCGACAAATTTACATAAGCTTCGTACATTTGGCCAAAACTGAATGACCTTCAAGATAATAAGATAAAATGGAATTTAATTATAGCTTTTACTGGAATGTCAAGGAACACAATAAATGCAGCCAATTGTGATTAAATAAACATATACATGACCCAACAAATATTACTAAGCGTTCATACTAAGCAGCTTATGGAGAAAAAAAATCCCATTTCGCATATCAATTGCAAAAAAAAAATTAAGGTTTTAATTTAAAGGCGATCTTTCAAACAAGTTATTTATCAGATGTTTGTTTGTCCACATAAATTACAGTTCCAAGCCAAAGTAAAATTGTGCAGCCAAAGACAGATAGAGAATAAAGCAAATACCAACAAGTCTGAAAGGTGAGCAAGTGTAAAGCATATAAACACTTTTGCTGCAAGTTAAATATGGAAAGGCTGGTCCTTAAAAACTGCCAACCAAAGTCGAGGAAACTAAAAATTAACCAACTCTTTATAAGGAAATATCATGTGGAGACCAGCCAGCAAGCACTATGTTCTCTCACACACACAGACACAGAGGGAGATAGAGACAGACTTGACTAGATGAAACCTTTTTGCACTAATGAAGTTCTTGCTGTCATTCTAAATATAAGAAACAAGATCATTCATGAACTAAATCTTCACCAATACAACACAAGAGGGCATTTAGTAATATCATTCTACCAGGATCCGTATATTAGGGTCACCACTCCAAACAGATGTGAAGAATGATAACTTTACCAGCTAAACTGTTATAAAACTTTGTGATTAACTATATCAATTTATTTTTTTAAAGATAACCAGATTACTTGTAGGGATAGTTCATACTTTTTCAAATTAATAATGATTGTACAAAATTATTTTATAAGACGTGACACAAACTGTATTTAATAAAACTATGTCATGAAGAACAATAGAGTTATCCCTTCATTCCTTATCAAAAGAATTCATGTTTTTTTTTAAGGACTGGTGAAATTGCTAGTTCGAGACTCAAAACATCTAAGAATATGTCGCAAGAAATAACCATAAAAACTAGAGATGAAGTTGTTTCTGGATCTAAGAAACACAACCAAACCGTTTCTTAATATACAAAATAAAACATAAGTTTTGGGCTGATTCACACACTATTCTGAATTTAAAGCTATCCTAGCATAAAAAAGAATGAAACTCTATTCCGCGAGGCAAAGATCGCAAATGTTCGTTTCCATGTATGTTCTTGACTACTACGTCACGGTGATACAGCATCCTTGTATAACAACACTTCACTATAAAAGACAACATTTTCCGGAACCAATTTTCATATCATGTTATAATATATTGTCTATATCACCACTTCGCTATAACATCCAAAAATATTCGAAACAAACGAGGTTGTTATAAAGAGGTTTGACTGTAGTTCACACAGCTCAATAAACCACAAATGAGGGGGCGATCTAAGACAACTGAATTAAATCCCTCAATCACTATATTACATTTATTCCGTAATTCACATATATAGAACAGGGAAGATATCATATGAGTTTAAGCTTTTACAGTATGATCCAGATAGCTATCACTTTATGGATTGCACAAGAAAAGAAAGGAACACCAATTGTCTTTTATCTATACCAAATACATTTGACAAACCAATAATAATGAGAATCCAAGCATTTATAACAGAAACTTTAAACAGAAACCAAACCCATAGCCACAAAATTGTTTCTTCATGTGCAACTCACCTTTCATGGCTTGTAAAGTTCTAATTTGTTGCTTGGTTTTTTTCTGAGGGAAGCTGAGAAGGCGTATTGGGTAAACCGACAGCAGGGGATGATGCTATTGTTTGATACTGAGTAGCAAACTGAGGAGCATGAGACTGAGTGTAGTATATTTGTGCATTTGTGGGATCAGAATATTCATATGCATAATTGGCAGTAGCAGCGGATGTAGGAGCAATTGACTGAGAGGGATGGTGAATCTGGGAGTAGCCAACATATTGCTGCTGATGCTGACCAGAAGTTATCTGTACCAATTGTGGAGCTGCCGCAGCTGCTGTTCTATATGCACCAGCATTCATTTCAGGTTTGGAGGCAGCAGGGTTTCTAGCATGGTTGTAAGCTGCTGCAGGAGTGGCCATATTATGAACTGGAGGCGTTTGGGGTTGATTTGAAGGCATTGTTGAAGCAGACTCACTATAATTTGTTTGTTGCATGGGCAAATTGTAAGCTTGTGAAGGTCTAGATTGAACGAAGTAAACTGGGTACTGGGGCTCAAGAGCAGGATGCTGAGTATGATTTTGCTGCTGCGAAGGGTATATAGGATAATAAGACGTCATCGGCACAGGCCCAGAAGGGGTATGGTGGATATATTGACCAGCATGAACATATTGTTGGGGTTGATACATTTGTTGGTGCTGATCATATTGGACTGGCAATGCATATCCAGCATCCTGGACTTGCTGTTGTACCTGAGGCCTATTATTTGGATCAACTGAATTGACGGAAACCCTATTGTTCCCTGACTGAATTTGACCCCCTGGTTCTTGATAAAAGAAATGCCTCTGCCCAGACAAACTGCTCTCACTGCATCAAATAAAATGACAGATCCTAGTTCAGACAATTTTCATTACCAATTTGAGCATTTAACAAGGAATCATAGTCTGTTCCTCGAGTGACAGGAAGGTCAGGAGTTTGCAAGGTGTGAAAACAGTACCTTTACAAAATGAAAGGGGATAGCTGCATATTTATGAGCTCAATTCTCTCCCCCCTGGAGCTATAGGAAGGCAAGGGATTTTGGTGTAAATGAATTTTCTTGGTATATGTGAACTTATGAGTCCCATTTAACATGACAGAAGATTCTGGTGTAGTGGCAAAGGAGGTTCAAGTTTGCTTTAGATCACATATTCAAATCCTAGGTGTGACACATTAGTATTTTTAGAATCCTCTTGTATGAATTTCTGGTTCCGTCACTCCCCCTCCCACCCACCTACAACTCTCACTAGCCAGAGAGCACTTTGTGCACAAGGTAAGCCCTTTGTTTGAGCATTTTATGAAAACAACAGCCTAATATAACTATACAACACATTTCTCAAGCAACTGGTTTGTTCCAATAACCATATATTGGAAAATGAAAAATAGCTATATAAGTTTACCTTGAAACTGAATTGGGGGAAGGCAAATCAGAAGGAACAACAGGCTTTGGCTGCTGCAATTGTGGAGGCTGCTGCTGTAGCTGTTGCTGCTGCTGTGTCGGTGTTTGACCAAGATTCCTATAACCAACACTCTGTTCCGATCTCTCATCGTCTGAAAATACCCGACTTCCATAATCCCCACCAACCACTACAGGCAAACCGGAATACCCAGCGCTGGGAACCGGAGCAGCCGGTGCCGGCGGTGAAGACGAATCCACTTTGCTGCCTCCAACCCCTAACTGTGAAAACTGTTCTTCAAGCCCAACCCTCTGATTATTATCCTCCACGTGTACCTTTATCGGCGGCAAATTAGCAAGGGACGGCGTGGAATTAGTCGACCCAAAGGATGACGTCGTTTCAACCATCGGAGAATCCGGCACCGACTGAATATCTTGAGCATTTAATTTCACATTTTTTTCACCCTTTACGTTACAATTCACATCATCATCAAGACCTAGAAGACAATTCACTGAGGAAGATTCAGAAAACACCTTAGTGGTTGTTATAGAACCAGAATTTCCCCCATTATTCAACGCGTGTACGAACCAATCCTCCGATTTTGTAGAACTTTCTAGAAGCGACCCGATCGAAGATACCGAATCGAACTCACTGGTGAAGAGGAAAACACGGATACGCGACGTTTTTGTGACACGGTCGTATTCTTCGATCATGTTTTCGAGGTCTTCGTCGGTGGTAACGGAGATTAAGGAATCTAGGTCTTCGTTAGGGAGTTGGTATTTAAGCCAGAAAGGACGGCCGGAAAGGAGGGTTTTGGAGAGGCGGGAGGAAAGGTCGGAGAGAGAAGTACGGCGATCGGAGACGAAGATCCGGGTGTCGCCGCCGATGTAGCAGAGGGATTTATCGTGTGGGCGCGGGATTATGTGTCCGCCGTAGCTGCACATGAGGCGGAGCTTTCCACCGCCGCCGGCGTTAGCGGGTTGTTGCTGGTCGTCCCAGGAGTTGGAGTTGCGTGACTTTGGAGAGGCCGAATCTAGTGAGTTGGCGTAGTTGTTGAGATGTGACGATGACGTCGGTGGTGGTGGCTGCGGCATAGTTCCAACCACTGACGCCGTTGTTACGGTGGTGGATATTGGTGGGCCGCCGGGCAGTAGAGGGGGTTCCATTGGGGGAGGGGGGGAGGGGGTTGAGGAGAGAGAAAATGAAAAAGTGGATGAGGAGGGAAGATGCTTTGCCGGAGAAGAATGTCTCTTATAGTTTTCCAGCTGCTTTGTTTTTTATTTTTTACTTCCCTTTATTGTATATAAATTATTATTATATTTTTTATTCGAAAAAATGTCCAAAGTCTAATTTGCACATCAGCAGTATTCTTGACTTTAATCCAATTTACTCTTGGAATTTGTCTAGTGGACACATAGGAGTTCAAGCCTTAATACTATTTCCTTGTTGATTTAAAATTCTAGACGATTTTTTAAAAAATTTGCTGGTAAGTTAGATTTGATTTTTCTGAATATTTACTACTCCCTCCGTTTTAATTTATATAAATTTATTTATTTTTAGTCCTTCATTTTTTAATATTTACATCACAAGTTCAAATAATATTAAAATAAAAGAATCATTTTGTTAAAGTTAACTCTGTAATGTGTATACACGCAGAATATATAATGCATGCTTCAGGGGAGGGGCCCTCACTCTGCTTTACACGCCTCCTTAAGAATTGACCCCACCTCAGGCCATCTCCAACCTTCACACCAAATTTCACATTAAATTTCACACCAAAATAGTGCTACACTAAATTTACTCCAATCAATACATTATATTTTACACCAAAAAAAAATATTTCTTTTCATATTTTTCTCTCTCTTCTATATTATATTATTATCTTCTATTTAAATTTTATTTTTTATTTCTTTCAAACAAATTCTTTTTTTTTCTTTTTTTTCATATTCATCACATATAATTCACCTGGAAATAACATGCCGGATTATTAAACTTATGTTTTATGTTTTATGTTTTTAATGTAATTTCAATTTTAATGTATCCTCCTTTGATGTACTTTTAATGTTAATGTATTTAAATTTTATGTATTGTAATTTTCTTTTTTAAATTTTAGTTTTCACTTTTCAATTTTAGCAACATTAAATATCTTACATGTGCATATTTCATTTTTAAATAATGGTTATATTTTTTTTTATACAATTATAATAATAATAATAAAATTAACTTATAATTTTATATAAATATAATATATACAAAAATTAATATATCAAAAAATAGAATATAAAATTAAAATTATAAAGATCTTAATATAAAAATTAATTATATACACAATATATAAATTAAAAGTCAAAAAAATATAAAAATGAATAAAATAATATTAGACCAAATTTGGTGTTGATGAATAGAGTTGCACTAAATTTGGTGCAACATTATTCACACTCTATAATGGTGCAAGATTTGGTGTTGGGTTGGAGCAAAAAAATATTAAATTTTGCACCAAATATAGATTTGATGCAAAAAATAGTGCAAGGTTGGAGATGGTCTAAGAGGGCATTTACTATCTGAAATGACACACTTGCATGTTTGAGGTTTCAAATAGCAGTGGATTCAGTACAACTTAATACAAAAACTCCCCGTTAATTGATTCAATATAAGTACTGTAATTAATTTGCACAAGATATTGATGTATACGGTCAAAATCAGGTATGTTTGATTTTATAGGCTCGGAGAGTCGTCTCGAGCCCAAGTTCAGTACGGACCGAGCTCGAACCCAGTAAATCGAACTCGAGCTTGATGACGGAGTACAAGGTTCGGAGATCGAAGTACACGATGAATATCGAGGTCGAGTATGGCCTACCCCGAGTTAATGCCGTTAGAGGCATGTAACACAATAAGTGAGATTCCCGCGATGGCACAAAGACCAAGGGGTGAATTCCGGACGGATTTATACGAATTCGTACTAGGCGGTTAGACAGTTGTATAATTAAATTCCTTACTAGAAATGGAAATGTACCTTATTTAGGACTCCCCTATTATATAAAGGGGAGCCATTCATTTGTAGGGAACTCTTACTTTTGCGCTCATCCCTCGTCAGAATAGCTCCTTAGTTTTATTATATTCTCTTTTCTTTGTTCATCCGAGTCCATCTCGCGGTTATCTTGGCTCGAGGTCGAGGCTTGCTCATACATTGGTTTGATTTAACTTGTTCACTTAACTCATGAATTTATCTTCTTGTTTATCAATTAGTATTAAACTAAATCACGTCAGAGGCGGATCTAGTAGTTCTAGTACATGGGTGCACTACTAGAGAAAAAGAAAAAAATATATTAAGTGGGAATTGATCCCTCTTCCTCTTGGTAAATAACTCAACTTTCAACAAAGTGCACCATTCAACCTTCTTGGAGCATGGGTGTCAACAGTTAGTATTATACCAATTCTAAAAATATGCACATAAAATATTTTAGTTTGCGAAGAAATCATGGGTTTACGTGCCCCGCATTTTACCCTATGAATCCGCCCCTGAATCACATATCTTTAAGACATCATTATAAGTTTAATTGTTACTCAGATTTTAGGGTAAACAGTTTGGCGCCCACCGTGGAGCAAAAGATAATAGTGATTATTTCAGTATGATTCTGATAACACACGTTATTTTCACACTTGTTCTTGTCAAGGATTTTTGTTCTCAGGTTAAAACATGTCAAACTCACAAAACGCACCCGTACATGGAGACGATGGTCTTGGATTTCGTGGGGAAAACAACAATGTAGTTGCTCTGGTAGCCGGTGTACCACCGATTAACCCCAGGGAAGTACCAATAGTGGAACCGGTCGATGTTAGTTCACACATCGCTTTGAATGTGGATTTAGGTGCAGATCCCGGAGGAAGTGTACGCAGGGAAGTCCGATATGGTGGCCAAGGAACACAGGGTATAGGAGATGTGGGAGTTAGTCTCCAGGTAATATTCGAGATGCTACAGGCTCAACAGGTTGCTATCGCTCAGCTTCGAAGTCAACATAAAACTCCAAGTGTGGTCGAACCTGAAATTACTCGTCGAAATGAGCCGGTGCCAGGAAGATTAAATGGTAATGGATCGGGGTTGATACCACGATTATGAAAATTCTCGAGGAGCTCACAAAAAGGATCGAGTCGGGAGAGAAAAAGATTAAAGATAATGACAAGAAAGTGGAGACATATAACTCCCAGTTGATCAGATACCGGGGGAACCCCCGATCTTAAAGGGCTTGGATTCAAAAAAGTTCGTGCAGAAACCTTTTCCTTAAAGTGCGGCCCCGAAGCCCATGCCAAAGAATTTTTGTATGCCCGAGATTCCCAAGTATAATGGGACGACCGATCCAAATGTACATGTCACCTCGAATACGTGCGCCATCAAAGAGAATGACTTGGAAGATGATGAAATTGAATCCGTACTGCTGAAGAAATTCGGGGAGACTCTATCAAAGGGGGCCTTAATATGGTATCATAACTTACCCCCTAATTCTATTGATCTTTTTGCTATGCTTGCAGATTCTTTTGTAAAGGCACATGCCAGAGCCATTAAAATTGCAACGAGGAAGTCAGACCTTTTTTAAGGTAAGGCAGAATCATAACGAAATGCTCAGGGAATTCGTATCTCGATTCCAAACGGAGAGGATGGATTTGCCTCCAGTCACCGATAACTGGTTGTTCAAGCTTTCACTCAAGGTCTCAACACTCGGAGTTCTATAGATTCACAGCAGTTGAAGCAAAGTTTAATTGATTACTAGGTTGTCACTTGGGCTGACGTACATAATCGATATCAGTCGAAGATCAGGGTCGAGGATGATCAACGGGGAACTCCTTCAGGGTCTGTTTATCCTAGCACGCCCATGGATAAGATCAAAATGGACATCGATCGGGGGCCGAGGTCGAATAGAGATCGATATCAACCGTATAACGGAGACCATAGAGGCAACGGGTCCAGGCGAAGCTTCGCATGAAATAGTAGAAGAAATGATCGAGGTCAAAATTCACGAGGGCCTGATGCCGAGGAAGATCACATAAAATATCCAAAATTTGAATAAAGGTACGACCACATTCCGATTCTTTCTATGTGTTCGACTAACACTTGCAGGCTATCTACAAGGATCGACACGAAGCTTTGCTTAAACACGTGTTGCACTCTTTTTCCCTTATGCTGGATTTTATCCCAAATGGGTTTTCCGACGAGGTTTTTAACGAGGCAACCATTGTTCGTGCTAACTTAGAGAAGTTCAACAATATCCGAGGTTCCCTACGAAAAACCTTGAGTATTGGGGGGCACTACCCTCGAATGTCTACTTTGTTGCAAGGAAATTACTCCGTGACAACGGGGCCTCAATAGGAAAATGTTGTAAGGGTAAAACGGTCAGGTGAACCGTGCCCATATAGGTTACTCAAGCCCTAACATCAAACTTGCACGCATGTATAATCATCTATTGAGAGAAGCATTTTTCCTTGCCGATATGTCTTGCTTTTAGAAAATATTTCTATTTCATACTCTTGATCTATCGTGTAAACAGGCTTAAGGGTCGAATCATGACGGAAGTTGAACAGCTAACCCCACGCTTGAGGACTGGCGTACGAAAAACAAATGAAATCAAACTACTAACATTTCGAGACCATAAGACCTTAGAGGAGACCCTCAATTTTACAGGGCACGGCCACCCCACTGGGGAACAGACACTTCGGGCAAGCTCGAAGTGAAACAAAAAGAAAGCCCAAGAGGCAAGTTCAGAACTAAAGAGGCTACAACCAAATTAACGCGGATCGAAGAAGTCCGAAACCCGTAACAAATACAAAATCAAAAGGGCTAACTTTACTTCAAGTTCGAGCAAGTCCTCACTTGATCATAAAAGCCCAAGGGCTACCTTAACCCGAGTTCGAATCAAACTCTCACTCGGGGACTATCTGTAAAGCATAAGGTCTAGCTTTACTTCAAGTTCGAGCAAGTCCTCACTTGATCATAAAAGCCCAAGGGCTACCTTAACCCGAGTTCGAAGAAAACTCTCACTCGGGGACTATCTGTAAAGCCTAAGGTCTAACTTTACTTCATGTTCGAGCAAGTTCTCACTTGATCATAAAATCCCAAGGGCTATCTTAACCCGAATTCGAGCAAACTCTCCCTCGGGGACTATCTATAAAGCCTAAGGGCTAACTTTACTTCAAGTTCGAACAAGTTCTCACTTGATCATAAAAGCCCAAGGGCTATCGTAACTCGAGTTCGAGCAAACTCTCACTCGGGGACTATCTATAAAGCCTAAGGGATAACTTTACTACAAGTTCGAGCAAGTTCTCACTTGATCATAAGAGCCCAAGATCTATCTTAAATCGAGTTCGAGCAAACTCTCACTCAGGGACTATCTATAAAGCCTAAGGGCTAACTTTACTTCAAGTTCGAGCAAGTCCTCACTTTATCAAAAAATCCCAAGGGCTACCTTAACCCGAGTTCGAAGCAAACTCTCACTCGGGGATTATATATAAAGCCTAAGGGCTAACTTTACTTCAAGTTCGAGCAAGTCCTCATTTGATCATAAAAGTCCAAGGGTTACCTTAACCCGAGTTTGAAGCAAAATCTCACTCGGGGACTATCTGTAAAGCCTAAAGGCTAACTTTACTTCAAGTTCGAGCAAGTCCTCACTTGATCATAAAATCCCAAGGGCTACCTTAACCCGAGTTCGAAGCAAACTCTTACTCGGGGACTATCTGTAAAGCCTAAGGGCTAACTTTACTTCAAGTTCGAGCAAGTTCTCACTTGATCATATAAGCCCAAGGGCTATCTTAACCCGAGTTCGAGCAGACTCTCACTCAGGGACTATTGATAAATCCTAAGGGCTAACTTTACTTCAAGTTCGAGCAAGTTCTCACTTGATCATAAAAGCCCAAGGGCTACCTTAACCCGATTTCGAAGCAAACTCTCCCTCGGGGACTATCTATAAAGTCTAAGGGCTAACTTTACTTCAAGTTCGAGCAAGTTCTCACTTGATCATAAAAGCCCAAGGGCTACCTTAACCCGATTTCGAAGCAAACTCTCCCTCGGGGACTATCTATAAAGTCTAAGGGCTAACTTTACTTCAAGTTCGATCAAGTTCTCACTTGATCATAAGAGCCCAAGAGCTATCTTAACCTGAGTTCGAGCAAACTCTCACTCGAGGACTATCTATAAAGCCTAAGGCCAAACTTTACTTCAAGTTCGAGCAAGTACTCACTTGATCATAAAAGCCCAAGGGCTACCTTAACCCGAGTTCGAAGCAAACTCTCAGTCGGGGATTATCTATAAAGCCTAAGGGCTAACTTTACTTCAAGTTTGAGCAAGTTCTCACTTGATCATAAAGAGCCCAAGGGCTATCTTAACCTGAGTTCGAGCAAACTCTCATTCGGGAACTATCTATAAAGCCTAAGTGCTAACTTTACTTCAAGTTCAAGCAAGTTCTCACTCGATCATAAAAGCCCAAGGGCTATCTCAACCCGCGTTCGAGTAAACTCTCATTCGGGGACTATTTATAAAGCCTAAGGGCTAACTTTATTTCGAGTTCGAGCGAATCATCACTCGATTGTTGATCCTAAGAGCTACTCAAATTCCGTTTCAAATGGTCATTCGGGACCCATCGGTCTCGGTCGAAAGAATAAAGCCCCGAGCATGGATTTCTTCAAAGTTCTCCCTCAGAGACCGACACTCGGTGACCTCCTTTACCCGAACCTGAGCACTTTTCTTTTGTGGAACAGTTTTAGATGTTTTGGCCACCTTGCCCTTGTAAGAAAGGAAAACAAAGATTGGAATATTTGGTTTTTGTGGGAAGAACAATCAAAGACACTAGGCTCAATTCGTTTCTTGTCATTGCATTATAAGAAACGCGGGGACTATATGTATACGGTCAAAATCAGGTATGCCTGATGGGTTCGGAGAGTCGCCTCGAGCCCAGGTTTAGTACGGGCCGAGCTCGAGCCCAATAAATCAAACTCGAGCCTGATGACGGAGTACAAGGCTCGGGGATCGAAGTACACGATGAATATCGAGGCCGATTATGGCCTACCCCGAGATAATGCCGTTATAGGCTTGTAACAGAATAAACGAGATTGCCGCAATGGCACAAAGATCAAGGCGTGAATTTCGGAACGGATTTGTACGAATTCGTACTAGGCGATTAGATAGCTGTATAATTAAATTCCTTACTAGAAATGGAAATGTACCTTATTTAGGACTCCCCTATTATATAAAGGGGAGCCCATTCATTTGTAGGTAGGATGAATTATTGGAAAAGAATATACACTCTTACTTTTTCGCTCATCCTTCATTAGAATAGCTCCTTAGCTTTATTATATTCTCTTTACTTTACTTTACTGTTCATCCGAGTCCATCTCGAGGTTATCTTGGTTTGAGGTCAAGACTTGCTCATACATTTGTTTGATTTAACTTGCTCAGTTAACTCATGCATTTATCTTCTTATTTATCAATTAGTGTTGAACGAAATCACATATCTTTAAGACCTCATTATAAGTTTAATTGTTACTCAGATTTTAGATGAAACAATCGATGCACCTATCAAAAAAATTGTGATAATAATTGCATTGTTGTGATAAACTGAATTTGTTCAGATATAATTAATGTTTTGAAAAAATAGGAAACATTTGTTACTATATTTTTTTCCAAATTAAGTGAGAGTTGAAACGTTTAAGAGACAAATTGAGAGCCATTTAAACAATACTTTTACATGAATAAAACCATATTGTTACTTGATTAATGATTATCACAATTTTTATTCCGAAGTCGTACCAAATCCTTCATGTGGCGTTGGATTACAAACTCCATTAATGATTAGCTCCACTTAATTATAGTACATGGTTTATCCAAAAAAAATGATGTCTAGTACTGGAAATCCAGGTGCTGGTCCTTTGAATTAAACAATCTGTATCTTGAATAATAAATTTTATAAGTTTGAATTAATTGATCCCTAATATGAATTCTTTATATGGGAAAAAGGCTAATATTGTTCCTATACTATCAAAATTTAGTCGTATTTATACTTGTTTCTACTTTCGGGCTAAAATTGTCCCTACCGTTAATAAAGTAGGCAAAATTGTACCTAACCCTAACAGATTTCCTACGTGGCACCTAGAAACAGAAGAGGGGTCCTACTGCCACATAGAAAATCTGTTAGGGTTAGGGACGATTTTACCTACTTTGTTAACGATAGGGATAATTTTAGACCAAAAGTAAAAACGAGTATAAACATGACTAATTTTGATAGCATAGGAATAATTTTGGCCTTTTTCCCTTCTTCATATTGGAAAACCCAAAAAATAATAATTCAATATGATACACTTGAATTTTGCTTTTCTTTTTTTGGGGGTTGTTTTAATTTGGGTTGTTTTAGGGGGTCATGTGAGTTGACAGCTAGATATATAGTTGGCAGTTTGGGGGTATCAAGGACGATGTGCTGGATTGAACAGAGAAAGTCAGTTAGACCTGAGCGCATTAATCATCATCATCTTTCACAAAAATATCTATAAACTCCTGAGAATAGGGCGGTTGTGTGGGGAGGGGG